>JBBKCR010000002.1:18815958-18826743 GCA_037577295.1 Ladigesia roloffi | reverse complement strand
TTATTATTATTATTATTATTATTATTATTATTATTATTATTATTATTATTATTATTATTATTATTATTATTATAACTGAGCCTACTGTTATATTTTGATACTAAACATTAGATATTTTTTATCTTGGCCCTAATTTAACATGGGCCAAACAGTCAATATATATCTTATTAATACTGAGCAGAATTGTAGCCATATTTTTACCATCTAATATAACATGATCCATCCTGATCCACAGGTTAGATCATTATTTTTTATTAGCAGTACTGAGCCTAATAGTATATTTAGGCCTAATTTCCTCTAAGCCAAATAATCAGAACTGGTCTTAAGATCAAAACATAGCCTAAGAATATATATTTTGATGCTGAACATTTAACATGGACAAACCAGTTAAAATGTTGTATTATTGTTATAGCTGAGCCTAAAATTATATGTTGATGCTGATCATTAGACATGTTTTGTCCTGGTCAATGAAATGGCCAATGTTAATTTAGATGACCTGTATTTGCAAGATTATTGCATTCCGTAGATGCTTTTTACATGTTTGTTTGCAGATATAAAGGACACATAAGCTTACAGATTTCTAGGAGCATTTTAGAAATCTAGTCTCCCACCAGAGTAGCCTGGCGGTGATGTCCTTGAAAGTAAATCAATATGTAGCCCCCACACAAACTGTTTTGGATTACTGCTGTCTCATTCATTCCAGAGAGTTCACAGGGTGTTTCCTTTGGAGTGAATGTGAATCCATATTGCTGTGTTTGCCTGAAACTTTTAAATTTGTGGCTGTGGTCGTGGTTGATCTCCTCAGAAATGCGAGCCAGGAATTGGTTCTTTTAATCCAGCTTTATTCAGCATGTGTTTGAGAGGAAATGACCAAAAGGCCCTTGATGGAGGAGGACAGGTTACTTTCTCTAATCCACTGAGCCCTGCTTCCGCCAGGTCCCTCAGGGTTTCAGCTTCAGACCTGCTTTCTGCCAGGGGTCAAAGGTCTCAGGAGAAGCAATGGAGCACTGGTTTGATCATTGATATTAATGAGTTATCTGTCACAATTTGAAACTGGTCGTGCATGCTTTTGAGACTGGGTCAGTGTTTTTCAGGTGCCTGAGTTGGCACAAATATCAGGGGTGAGTGTTGATAATCGACTTATTTATGGAAATGTTAGTTGTTGCTTAATGGTTGCTGTCAAGGATGGTTGAACATTTGTGGCAAATTTGATGATGGAGGCATTTTACTACTGAGTTAGACTTTTATACTTTCAAAGAAATGTTGAATGTGTAAGCTGTTAACAGTCCAGCTAATATTGTTAGTTATCTGCTTTTTGTACTTGAAAGTCTTTTAGTGATTAATATGATTCTTCTACCACATTGAAAACTCATAGACCTCAAATTTTGTCCTGACTAACCCTGGCCTGCTCCTTGATTTCTATGATCTGACACAGGGCCATCTTACCAGGCCTAAGGACTAAGAGCCATGTGACATTTAAGGATTCCTTCACACGCACGTGATCTGATGTGTGTATTCAGTCTATAAAGCACGGAAGGTGCAAGCGCAATGTATTACTCGTCATTTGCACTAGTTCTATCAAATATTGCAATTCATGGTGTCAGTCATTACGTAAAGGCCAAGCTAATCAGCCTCAAGTGACGTCTGTTTTTCAAACACTGAGGAAAAAAACCCATAAAATCCCATTTCCTTGTATTACACGTGCTGCTAAAACCTCACACATGCTGCAGACCTTTTCCGGTGTAAATCCTTGAGCACCAGCGCTGCTGTGTTAGAAATATGAACAGAAGTTAACACAGTTGGCACGGATAAAGACTTCTAATCCTTCTGACTGTAAACAGCACCCTTAGCAGCACCATTAGCAACAACTCCCATTCTGACAAATTTCTTGACGCTTCTTCTGTGCAGTGTAATGCTTTGAGCTGTAAATTTGGTTTAAATGTTACATAGTCTAATCACAAGACTTTGCTTTGATGTGTTTCTCTCAGTGTAAAGTTAATTAAAGAGTGAAATCAACCAGATTTTCATTAATTTGTCAATTATTTTCACATAAAACACCTGTCTTATTTTTAAATAATTTATACATTTATTAAAATATGCCGAAGTGCAACTTAAAAACTTCACAAAAAAGTGGTCACTGGGGCATGTTGATTGTTTCCTGTTAATTGCATCTGGTAAAACTTTCACTAACATTTCTAGAGAAAGTCAGCAGAGTGTGGCTTAATAGACAGCCTCACTTCAGGTTTGCCTCCTCTCTACTTTCCATCCATGCCAAACCCCTTCAGTGTACCACCGGGCCTTTTCTCTGCTTTCAGTGTAGCTGTGAGAGCCAAAGTCAGTTGTTAAGCAATTGACTGCATTCTGCCACGTCCATTTCCATATGAAACAGGCAGCAGCCCTCTGCTCTGACAGCAAGGCTGGCCCTGACGCTCTGGACTGCCAGTCTTCCCCCAACACATTCACCCAGACTGCCAGGACGCACCAAAACAAGGCGGCATTGATGAAAGAGGCAGCACCTCTCCCATGGCCCCCAAAAGGCTAGAATGAGATGTTGTGGGGGGATAGTGGCTGGCAAGTGCCATTTTTAGATTTTTTTTTTAGACAAGAGGGTAGAAGGACGGAGGAGGATGGGCCAAGGGGGCCTCTTCTTTCTGCGCAGGAAGCTCTACTGTATTCCTCCATTCTGTTATCCATCTCCATAGGCTCCTTTGGCGTGCTGACACTTTCAGTTATAGGGCTGCAGCCCAGCCAGCCGGCCCATTGTGCCATTGTGATTTCACAGTGGGGTCTAAGCCTTTGGGAGGCTTCATTCTAATGAAAATTCCTCCACTACTGCCCTTTGTGGGCTGGTGGTGGGGCGTCCCCCTTATCTTTCCCCTCAGAGAGTTTTGGGGATTCTCGCCTGCTGTGGGTTTAAGTTGGCTAATTAGAAAAGACATGGTCCCAAAAAGGAAGAAGGGGGAGAGCAAAAAAAGAGAAAAAACTAAACCAAACAAAACAGGGAAAAACACCCACATACCCCTCTAGCAGGACGAAAACTCATTTGCATAATACAAGCCAGTCTTCACACAATGGCCAATGAGACAATCACATTGGTGTTCTGTTATTGTTGTCATTCATGCAGTCTTGAGTTCTATTTTTAATTCCTAAATTAAGATGTCCAAATAAAATCCCACTGGAGGATATGGTGAGGATGGCTGTCAGTGAAGGGTTAATTTTCCCAAGGAAGGAACAGCTCGACACAGGATAGTGCTGTTCAGAAAGACCACTTCTTTTTGCCTGTCACCTTTCCCAGAACTGATACTGTCAGGAAACACTGGCTTTATTTTGAAAGCCCCAACAGATATGTTTCTCTCTTGGCAAAGGTTGGTTGAAGCTGTTAACTTAATGTATAACATGCTTAGGTTAGACATAAGCTTGCTGTCTCTGAGGGAGCTCAGCAAAACCTGCCCTTTCAGCTTCTCTGTTTGGTATTGTAAATGATTGACTGTAGTCAGTAATAAATCCTTGTTCCTTCAATGAAGAGCGAAATAAGTTTTCTTTATTGCATTAGTGTAGCGCCTATGAGCCAAACTGGAAATGTTTCTCAAAAGTTCCTCATTCTGTCTTCCACTGCGTGAAGCTGTTGGCAAGAAGTTTAAATCCAGTTGTGCGACTTGTGTCAGAGTGTGTGTCCTGCTCCCCCACCACTGTATGTGCCAACTGTCTACCTGTGCATTACAGACGCTGCCGAAACCTCCGGGATCATGTCCTCCTAACAAAGACTGCCTTTGAGCAGGTGGAGGAACAATTTTATCATTAGTAAACTGAGCAGGAAAAAGGCTGGCTTCCCAATTGGCTGCTGAAGGAGTTAAATTGGAAGTCCATTTGGCTGGCACGCTTTAAAAGTGCTGGGTTTGGTGTGGCCTTGTTAATGTGAGTCGGGACCTCTTGATATGAGAAGGCCGTCGCCATGCTTTTAGTGCAGTAGCCCAGGCACTGACCCCACAGCCTGCTGGCGGAGGATAAGGTCTATCTTTAAAGACAGAAAGAAGATTGCAGAAAAAGATAATGGATGTTTTTGAAAAAAATAATTATTTACATATATAATGAAACTGATAATGCCTATAAATATTATACTAGCATAGCAGACTGTTTGCTGTATAGTTATTTTTGCTTTAGAACTTTTGTTAGCATATTTGCTAACTAATACCGATGTTTGCCTTGTTTCTTTGATTTACATTTTACTTATTTAATGTTTGTGAAATAATAAGGACAAACCAAGCCATATCAGTCAGATGACCAGAGGATTGTGGGGGAGAATAAATGTTAAATGCTGTGTGGTCTAATTTGGCTGCTCTACACACACTCAAATGTATTCATTTGTTTGTTTGTTTGAACTTGTTTGTTTTATGTGTCTTTAGACTTCAAGCCCTTTTCAAGCGTGTCAGATAATTAAAAAAAAGTATGCATCACTGACACATTGAGTTAGAATGATATAGAATGAAGTTTCACAGAATGTTCCACATCTTTTTTTTCTGTTTTAATAACCTTAACATGCCCATGATTTCTAATAATTTTTGTGAGGGAGCTGTCCATTGCAGTGCCTAACATTAGCTTACAAATGAATATATCCATAGTGTGAAAAGGAGACTGTCCACATTTATTAAGATATAAAGATAATCTTTCATATTGAAATTTGTAGTTGCACTTCCCCCAGACACACGATTAAGGTGCTTTTATAAGCCTTTAAATTATTAATGAATTCTGAACTCTATATTTAGGGCTTCTTTGATAGCAGCATCTGTTTATTGAGCTAATTTATTTTACTCCAAGGATCTGTCGTGTGTTTGACCAGAGACAGAGAGTGTGTTTAAAGGTAGCCAGTGATAAGACACATTCATTCACCCACCAACCCTGGCCCTTTAGCCACCTCCCTCCACCTTGCATCTCCCGTCAGCTTATGGAATTTGGGTGTAAGGGCTGCGGTACCACCCGGTACCACTATTTATCCCAATTACATTTCTGACAAGGAACAGCATGCACCATTAATCAGGGTGTAAGTGAGAGACAATCAGAATCGTGCATTCCGTTTTTTCTGAGACGGCCCTGTCAGAGGGCTCCCCAGCTGAACTATGCTGCCCCAGTCGATATCTTGCCGAGCACGGCGGGGAAGGTACAGGGGTGGTACCTTATCTCCCAAGATGCCACTCACAGTCAGAGATCAAAAGGAAGGATTGTGAAGAGAGAAGCGAGGGTTGTGTAAGTGTCTGCCGGTCGACTGGCACGCTCTGCTCCGCCGCCTGTCAATGCTCTTAACTGTGTGCTTCATCAATAGCAGCCTTCACCTCCACATACACTTAAAGAGCATTTCTGTGTTTTCATAAGAGGAGTGAAGAGTGCTGTCCATGTTCTGAATGTATGATAACGGGGAGGGAAGGATGTTTAGGGTTTGATGACGTACTTCAGCTTTAATGCAATGCATTCCTCAGGAGTACGCATTCGTAATCGACTAATTTGCATTTAGCATGGTGTTTTTTCATAGTGACCCAGTTCTGTTTACAGCTGCTTAGCTTATGTGCATAGGAAGTGAAATTTTCTGCTTAGAGTAGCTTACCTCAAGGTAATACTTTAAGGCTGATGAAGCTCTGCTTTTGTGCAAATGCATGCCACAGGGGTGCCTTTCAAATGTAATGCCAAACCATCATTTGCGTTTTTGCATTCTTTTGTCTTTTGATAGCGAGTCTTTATTTACAGCTTTTCAGCTTTTGTAAAGTGTAGTAAAACTTTGAGTATTCCCTTAAATCTTGAACTAATTGTTGTAATTTAGAGGAAAATTTGGTGGGAAAAGTATGGCCCCTCTTTTTTACAAGCAGTTCCCAGGAAATGCCCTTGTTTCTTGCTGTGCAGGTTCGGGGTGCGAGTCAGGCCAGTTCCGCTGTGGGACAGGCAGGTGTATCCCGGCAGGCTGGCGCTGTGACGGCACAGCAGACTGCACAGATGACTCAGATGAGAGTGGCTGCCGTGAGTAACACTCTTTCACACACACTCACTTACTCAGTCCTGATATCAAAAGCAGTGATTCGTGTCAATACTGATGTAATGGATATGTCTGAGTCTTGTTTAAAGCTGATAAGAGAAGAAATGACATACAGTCTTTAATGTTTTATTATCTATGCTAGAGCTGTTCACTAGACAGAAAGTGCGCCAAATAGGCTAGTGTGTGAATTTAAGAACTTTATAGGCTGTTTGTCTGAAAAGTCCTACTTTTTTTAAACAATGCAGCTCATTATAGAAGGAGGAATACCTCAAAACAAGTCCCAAATGTTTAATTAAAATGATACATTGGCTAAAAAAAGCCAATAAATGCACAAAGGTGAACAGAAATATGAGTAAAATTCAAGCTTCAAGATGGTTGTTACTGTTGTTTTTGATCAATTTAATATACTTTAGTCCATTTGTCCGGTATTCCTTAATTCCTTTAAACTATTTCCTCCAGTATAAATAAAGTTTTCTGTTTCTGATTCTTATTGTACTACACTGGATGCACTCAGTATATTTCTTAGGCAGTATCTGACACTGTATGAGTTCTGGCAACTTCTGCCCTTTGTACAGCTCATGAAGGTTTGAAGAGTTGGACCAATGGGCAATAGCTGAAAAGCAGTACTGTGTGCTCCTGAAAGTCATATAATGTCAGAAACCATGTAAGAAATTTGAGATTACTACAGTTAGGGTATTTATTTAATGCAGTTTGCAGATGATAATCTAATGCCAATAGGCTTCCATTACTTCTTAGCTACTATAGATTCATGGCCCCAGTGCAAAACCTAGAAGCAAGTTTTGGACACCATATGTGTCTTGGCTGTTGTACTACATTTGGGGTAAGAGGAAATTAGATTCTTTGCCAGTCCTTGGCACCTTAGCCTCCTGAAGTAGAATCACTGTGTGAAGTTTATTCTTACTCTTATGAGTTTGTTAATTAAGCTTCTGCACTTTGTTCTCTCAGCCCAAGCGACCTGTGAGCCAGGTCAGTTCCAGTGTCTGAGTGACGGAGAGTGCATTCCAAACCCCTGGCTGTGTGATGATGAGGAGGACTGTGAAGATGGCTCAGATGAGAGACAAAACTGTCGTATGTTACTTCTCCATCTTCCTCTCTCTCTTTCTTATACTTTTACCTCCCCTACGTCATGAATCAGCCTCTTTTCTCTGCTTCCTTCTGTACTTTTACACAGCCTGTCCAGTCCAAGGGTAGCCTTGACCATTAGTAATGTAAAAGCATGTCATTTTCCTCACGTAGGTGAAACATGATAGCCCAGTGTGTGGGCTACTGGTTGAGTGTCTTAAGATGAGGACCACCCAGCACATATATTAAAAATGTCTCCCTTGATCTCCCTGCAGCTGGCAGAACTTGCTCCAGCACACAGTTCAGCTGCACTAATGGGGCCTGCATCCCAGGGGAGTACAGGTGTGACCATCTGCCTGACTGTTCAGACGGGGCGGATGAGAGAAACTGCCGTAAGTTTGCCATCAGAGTGTGTGTGTGTATGCGTGCATTGTTGGGGGTAGATGCACCCCTCCACTCCAGGCTGCTGAGGCATTTTAATCAATTTGTAAGATTAAGAGGCTCGTTGACTGACAGAAATGGCCACAATATGCTTCTTGTTGTCAGAAGTTGATTGCAGATTCCTTGGTGGATTAGCGCGAAATGTCGTTCAGCTGCTGTTCCATTATTGAGCCAAAAATCTGAGCACACAGCATTGCATGTTATATATTTATGCAGCCATATACATTATATTTTGGTGGTATAGCAATTCTATTTTCATTATTGAAAGCTCATCTCAATACCGTTGAAAAAAAATGTCTGTTCATTGTGCTCCATATGTAGCAGTATCATATTACAGAGTCATATCTAATTGAAAGAGTGAGTGATGGCTGGACTCTCTTTCTCTCTCAGACTACCCAGAGTGCTCAGAGCTGAGGTGTGCTAACGGGGCGTGCTATAACAGGAGCCAGCACTGTGACCAGGTGCTCAACTGCCGAGACGGCTCTGATGAGGCCAACTGCAGTGAGTGTCTGTCTCTGGCAGCGAGTACACAGTACCCCTACACTGCACAACAGACTGTGGAGCAAAGCTCCAGCTTAGTCCCTGATATCATGAAACTTATACTGAAAGAAAGTAATACCGTAAAAGGCATAAGTCACTGGTAAATGTAGCTAAATGGAAAAACAGAGTTTTATCATTTTTATTCAGGGGGTTACAGCTACAGTGTAGTCAGATGTAGTCTGTGCTGTAGTGTGTATGTGCATGTTCACATACATTACTGAAGATTACAGAATGCCAATACAGCATGCATGTATTTAAATATCTATAAAAACTGCTTTTTGCTTTGTTCTGTGCAGCGCAGCGTTGCAGCAGTGGCCGGTTCCAGTGCAGTAATGGAGAGTGTATTCCGCGTGGATATGTCTGTGACCATGATGATGACTGCGGAGACAGAAGTGATGAACAGAATTGCAGTACGTTCCTCGCTTTTTGCTAATATTAAACAAGTTTTCAGTTTCACTTCTGTTTGCAGTAAGCAGTATTCAGTCAGTTTTAGGAAGTGGGTCCTTACTTCTAACTTACATATTATTTTCATATAAGAATCTTTAATAATAATAACTGAAACATACATTTTATGATGCTGGGCCAGGATGACATTTTTAATCATGATTAATCTCTGTGATTGAAGGCATTGTTATGTGAAAAATTAAATAATTCAAAAGTTGTGCATTTCATCATCTGAATTTTATATGGGCTGCCTCTTATTTGATCCACAGCTTACCCTACATGTAGAGGCACTTATTTCACTTGCCCCAGTGGTCGCTGTATACACCAGGTCTGGTTATGCGATGGAGAGGACGACTGTGGAGACAATGCTGATGAGAGAGGCTGTGGTGGGTGATTTTCTGTCATAAGGAATGCTATTTTATTAGTAGTTACTGGGAATTATTTATTATTAGGAACACAGTAACTGAGGAATATTGTATCCAAGTGTTGATAATTTTTTAAAATATTTAACCCAAAATTAATTAGTATTGATGGAGCATTTGACTGTGTGAGAAATCTTATGTTAACCTGCAAACCCTCAGCTGTGGACTTTTCTGGCAGTTGTGTACAACGAGGGCTCTCATAAGCCATTCATCTCCACTCTGTGGCTGCTGATCACTGAGACTCTTCAGCACACTTTAAACCTTCTTCAGGTTGCTTTGAATGGCTTGTGCTTTGTGAGACCTCATTTGGAGCACCCACTGTTCCCATGTGACCCTCTGAGAGTGGTTACTTCCCATGATTTAAAATGAGACTGTATTGTCAGATAATATAGGCTAAGCCAGGCTGCTTCTCATCCCATGGCAGACTAGGCTGGTCTCTTTTTTGTAAACCTCTTACATTGTTTCTGTTATCTTTTTTTTACTGGAGTTACAGTGCAAGTCTAAGGTAAAAAATAACTGTCATATGTATTTTACATGTGAATAAATTGTTTCTTTGTGTTTCTTCTTGGTATAAATCACCCTAAGAAATGGGCCTGATAGGTTCTGTGGTATTATATCCTTAGATAATGTCCAGCATGAGTGTTACCCCGGTGAATGGCCATGTCCCTCGTCTGGTGTTTGTATTCCCATGGAGCATCTCTGTGATGAAACACCTCACTGTCCTGATGGGGAAGATGAGACCAACTCGACGGCTGGACGCAACTGCAGTCAGTATTGTTTCTTAACAGACAGATATCCTGTAGCCCATTCCTATTATACCATCTTAATTAACAATGCTGTTTTATTCTGTATCTATAAAATTTCATAGTTGTTACTGAATAATCGTTAGTGATTAGACTGTAATTATCCTTGTGTAATTACTGAACAGTGGTTAAGGGGTAAATCTAGACAATTATCCAGCCTGATGACATAAAATCAAGAATATTTAGCTTTTTCTTGCAGGTATCTGGCGCTGTGCATCTTTGAGCTGTGAACATCGGTGTCAAATGTCTCCTGAAGGCGGTACCTGCTCCTGTCCATCTGGATATGTGGTCAGCAGCAACAATAGCCGCTCCTGTATTGGTAATATCACCTGTCACAAGTTTTATGGGACCTTGTGCAAGTTGCTGAATTCTAGCATAATTCTTCTATTGACAGTATAGCACACGTGTGAATATTTTGTTTAATTGCATCTTAATTGAAAATAGAATTCAGTCAGTCCTGAACCAACGTAATCAGCGTGTCCTGTGTCTTTTTCATGCTGTCTCCATGGTCCAGACTATGATGAGTGCCAGTTGTGGGGTGTGTGTGATCAGCTGTGTGAGGATCGGATAGGTACACATCGATGCAGCTGTCAGGAGGGATATGTGCTGGAGCAGCACAGATACTGCCGAGCTAATACATCCTGTGAGTTACTACACAAATGACACCTGAAGCTTTGGAGAGTTGCTTGCTTGCTTTCACACGCTAGTTTTTGAAGCATAAGCAAAAGCAGATATAAATGGATGAAAGTTGTAAAAACAGATATAAATATATGAAAGTAGAGAATTTTTGTGAGTCCATGACTTTATGCTTACATAAAATTGCATTCTTTTTTAGAACATAGATTAGATATCTTCTCTAAAAGTGTCTCATTTGCCGTATTTTTCGGCCTATAAGACGCACTTTTTCTTCCCCAAAACGGGGGGAAAATTTGGTGCGTCTTATCCGACGTATATACATTTTGCCTGCATTAAAACTGCACCTAACTTTGTGTGGTGCTGCTCGCAGTCCTATTTTTATGCTGTGTGTGCTGCA
>JBBKCR010000002.1:18783474-18802834 GCA_037577295.1 Ladigesia roloffi | reverse complement strand
TAAATACCACTCTTGGATGGCCTAATGGCCTAGCCATCGACTGGAGGTGAGCACATTCCAACACCTCCCATGATAAATATACCATTTCAATGCATCATACAGGCATACTGATAATACCTTCATTAAGCCTTACATTTTCATTACATGGCATGCTGAATATTCATTGTTTATTCATATAAAAGCAAGCTTATCTGTTTAGACATCATCATAATTCAATTCATCAGAACATCATCTTAATGCTTCCTCTCCCATTTTGCCGTTTCTCTCCAGTTCCATGCGTTTGTATTGGGTGGATGCATTCTTTGATAAGATTGAGCACAGTACTTTTGATGGCCAAAACAGATTGTCATTGGATCGGATCACTCAGATATCCCATCCATTTGGACTAACTATTTTTGGAGGTTGGTCAAGATTTTCTGACTCATTTATACCCTTGTATGTAATTGTAGCACTTTGGGAATTTTGTAGTTATTATTGTGGTAGAGAGTATATTTTTTAAATATATTAATTGCCTAAGACAAATAGTTTTAAAGGAACGTACTCTTTCTCTAATTAATTTTTCCCTAACCTGATTAATGCTGCTGATGGAAGACAACAGTCTGTGCAAATATTCAGTTTTTTTTTTTTACCTCGGTGGGAGCGAATCTGACCCTGCCTCTGTGATAAGTATATGTGTCTGTTGCAGGTTATGCATACTTCACTGACTGGCGTCTAGGGGGGATTGTCCGTGTTCGCAAAACGGACGGTGGAGAGATGGTGATTATCCGACGAGGGATCAGAAACATTGTGCATGTCAAATCTTTCAACTCTGACTTGCAAACTGGTAAGAGGTGCTTTCATCTGTTCACTCACCTACTCCCATTCTTCTGTGTCTTACTCTTAAGCTTTCCCTCTTCCATTTAGTATATCCAAAGCTCAGAACACACAGGCTTTTCCAAAAAGTCAGATTAGAGTCAGAATTTCTGTTTTAGAAGTTTGTTTGCAAAATAGCTGTGCTTTGAAGCTTAGAGTGTGTGCAAACACGTGCTAAAACACAATTGTACATTTTTCATTTTTGAATTTTGTGAATCATTATCCCATTATTCCCATTTTTATGTTTTCACTATTTTTTCACTCTGCTAGGTTCTAACTTCTGTAATAGACCATCGAACCCTAACGGAGACTGCAGTCACTTTTGTTTCCCTGCACCTTATTCCCAGCGTGTGTGTGGCTGCCCATATGGAATGAAGCTCGCCCCCAATCAGCAGACCTGCCTCGATGATCCCTCCAATGAGCCCCCTACGCTGCAGTGCGGCTCCAACTCTTTCTCCTGCTCTAATGGAAGATGTGTTCCTCAGAGCTATCAGTGTGACGGTGTGGATGACTGTCATGACAACAGTGATGAGGCCCACTGTGGAGCTAACAGTAATATATATTTACTCTTTATATTACAACTTTTCAGTAAAAACAAAATTCAGGACAATGTCTCTCTAACATTAACTTACCTAAAACCCAGCCGGAGGTATATGAAGAACCTTTTGGAATTTCTCCTTCAACAAATTAAAATCTGCCCCTAGAGGAACACATGTATATTTGATATAATAAAATGTGCTAGCATGTGGAGTTTTCTATCACTATAGTAGTATACTTTATTGTTGCATGCACTCCAATGTTTTCTGAATATATTTGCACAGTCCTTAGCTTGCAGGACTGAATATATGACTGAATTATGTGTAATATTTTGATGCATTGCCCTGCTAGCTCTAAAGGGTAGTTTGTGGCACAAAAAATGGATTGAATTTTCTACTTTGACCCAATTGTCCTTTACATTTAAAAATAATGCAACCTAAATACAGTATTTAAAGGCTTCAATACATTAAATTAAAATACAAGCATTTTCAGAGTTTCACTACTTTTCTGTTTTGCTTTTTTGCTTATGAGTTAACAATATTTATTTCTTCTTTCCTTCAGACAACACCTGCTCCTCCACAGCCTTCACCTGTGCCAATCAACACTGTGTGCCCAGGAACTGGCGCTGCGATGGCCACAATGACTGTTTTGATGGCAGTGATGAGAGAGAATGTCCTACTCAGACCCCTGGCACATGCCAGGCTGACCAGTTCAGCTGTGCCAACCACCGCTGCATCCCCCGCACTTGGCTCTGCGACACAGATAACGACTGCGGCGATGGCTCTGATGAAACTAACTGCGGTAATAAACTTTTGAAAATTATGCGATGTCTAAAGATTTTAATGTCAACTTCCTCCCTAATTGCTTTGTTTTTGTCTGGCAGATTCTATAGGGACATGCTACCCCGGTCAGTTCCAGTGTCCTGATCACCGCTGTATTGACCCAGCATACGTGTGTGATGGAGACAGAGATTGTGTAGATGGGGCAGATGAGCAGGGCTGTGGTAAGAGTCATTCTACTGCCTTTAAGATATTGAATGCATTCACTTAACTCTTTCCAGTTTTCATTCTAATGTCTATCTGCCAAATTTGTACCATGACATCTGTCAGCTAGGACTGTAAATGTGCCAAAGTGGGCCCAGAATTCTAATGTACATCTGTTGTCTCTGGCCAGACTTTAAGATGCACTCTGAAATAGCTTATGTTAAAAACTTAACTTAACACAAAGCAAAAACATAAGCATGTCTATGCAAATGCAGATGTTGTGCACACACAACCAGGTATAAAATCATTCATTAAAAAATTTAGTGCATATAACACCACTAAGAGATTTCTGGTGCTGCATTGTAAATATTTTTTCTTTCTTTCTGTTATATGTGAATCTATTACAGTTTACAACTGCACTGGCTATGAATTTAAATGTGCTAATGGACATCAGTGTGTCAACTCCTACTACCGCTGTGATGGGGTATTTGACTGCAATGATCGCTCTGATGAATCTGGATGTCGTGAGTGTCATTTTTATTTATTTCACAGGCAAACAACTGTTGGATTGATGTAAAACCATAAAATACTGTAATTTAGCCTTAGGAGCAGTAAAGAAAAAGCCTTTAAATAACTGATATTATAACCTTTGACCATGCAGCCACTAGACCACCAGGCATGTGCCACCATGAGAGCGAGTTCCAGTGCCAGTCAGATGGCAGCTGTATACCGGCTGCTTGGGAGTGTGATGGCCACCCTGACTGCACAGATGGTTCGGATGAGCACCACGCCTGCCCCCCACGGACCTGCCCCACCTCGCTATTCCGCTGTGATAACGGCAACTGTGTGTTTACCAGCTGGCTATGTGATGGTGACAATGACTGTCGGGACGGCAGTGATGAACGCGACTGTCCTACACCCCCATTTCGCTGCCCCAGTTGGCAGTGGCTGTGCCCCGGCCACAGTGTGTGTGTCAATCTCAGCAGAGTGTGTGATAATACACCTGATTGCCCGAATGGAGCGGATGAGTCGCCACTTTGCAGTAAGTGCTAACTTTTCTGTCCTCTGAACCCTAAGGAGAGATTGTCCCATGCACTAAGACCAGCCTACCCAGTCCTTTATAAAGAATTTAGCTACAGATTATGTGCAACAGCTACAAAAGCATGAAAGTATATCTTATGTTCAGCACCAGACTCAGTGACTGGTAACTTTATTATATATTACTTTCTATATGTCCTACACATTTTATGAACAGTTCCAGGTGTTTTCATCTCTCAGCAATGTTTAGGTTAATGAAAGCAGTGGGCTAACAGGCTGTAGTTGCTCCAGCAGGGCTTTAGGAACACATTGTTCATCTATTTAATTTTAATATTTTTTTAGCTAGGACGCTATTTTGTGAGTTGCTATAAAGGTATTTTCAATGGAATGTACAATTGTATGTATGAACTCAAAATGAACTGAATGTTTTGTCATTCTGCTATTCTTGTCTGTGCTATGTATTATGTGTTATTGCATTAAGAACTCAATGTGAGAAATCTCATGTTTCAAATCATGCATGTGCAGCTCTGATCTAGTAATTAACTTTAAAGTGATCTGTGATTTCCCTTTTCCATGCTCCCCTCACTGTTCTCAGATGAGCCTTTACCAGGTAGGCCATTTCCTCAATCATCAACAGTCCTCTGCATGTAGTCCTCTGATTTACCCCAATGTCTGCCTTACCATGCTCACTAACTGTCCAATTCTAGACAGAATGTCATTAAATCTGCAATCGTTTGTAGAATAAAGTGAAAAAGTGAGTAGTGCAGTGTCTAATATGTAGTCTCAAATGCTATAGGATCTTAATGCTTTGTAGTTTACATAACTGTATGGGAACTAGAACATAACAGAAATGTCACAGTATTTTGAGTGTTCCAGATTTATAGTATGTAAACTGGACAATGCATTGCATACTTTTAAGAAATTTTAACTTTTATGTTCTTTCTTTTCTTCAGACCAAGAGAGTTGTTCAGACAACAATGCAGGTTGCACTCATGGATGTATTCAGGGTCCATTTGGGGCTCAGTGCACGTGTCCAGTGGGGTTTCAGCTAAGCAATGATTCAAAGACATGTGAAGATATAAACGAGTGTGATCCACCTGGACCTTGCAGCCAGCATTGTTTTAACGAGAGAGGGTCTTTCCGCTGCCACTGCCAGGAAGGATATACCCTTGAGACAGACGGACGGACTTGCAAGGTCTCAGGTGTGTATATGTACGTGTGTGTGTTTGGTTTGTGTGCAGATTTTGAGATAAATATGTCATGCCTTTGTAGGATAGCATGAGAGCAACAACATGGTCCTGACTTTGTAAAGTGCTTTTTAAATTTCTATTTAATTATTATTATTTTTTGTTGCTGAAATGCAACCATGCCATAAACTCATGGACGATGCCATATGGTGTCACCAGTTATAGTGTAATTATCTGGAATGGGAATATTATGTTAATGGAAATGGCCAGTCTTGACATCTCAGTATATGACATTTGCCATGCCATGTTTGAGAAATGGTTATATTGACATTATGTTGCAGAGTAAAATTTAATTTGTTTTGATTATGGTTAGAGTTTTTGTATTTTTCATTACATATAGGTAGTTATGTAGAAGTTATATGCAATACCACACATCCTGGTACAATATGCAAACAAAAGAAGGAAAGAGAGGAACATTGTACTGTATACTAAAACCATAAAATGAAACATCTGCACCCAAGGAAAAGTTCCCCATTTCCTTGGTATGAAATGTCTGCAGCTGAAATGAGATAGACATGCTTATAGTTTTGTGATGTGTGATGATTATAGGATAAAAACTGGCCAAGTGGAGCCATGTGAGAGGAGCTGCTGTCTTTCTGCTGGTGCCTCCCTCTCTCTGCCCTCTGGTCGGATTACTGCAGATAAGACAAATAACGTATATGTCAGTCAAAAACTTTCACATGGGGTAATTAGGTCTTAATAACCAGACAAAGGCTTGTTTATGAGCCGCACTACTGACATGGGCCCATCCACTACAGAGATAACCTGCTGAAAAATGCTGTCATTTGATATACCTTCTTTTTTTTCTGGACACGATTCTACCACAGTACTCCTTTTTGTGCTTCTTCGAGGATGTCCAGAGACTTCATTCATTGTCCTTAGTAGTTTGTAACTATTAGTCTGATAACTGGAACATTCTGCAAAATAGTGTAATTCTTTGCATCACAGAGATGTTTATTTTCATATTCTCACAGGATCTCGAGAAGTATTTCTTCTGGTGGCCAGTCGTAGTCAGATCATATCTGATGACATAATCTCTCAGCCTAATGTGGTCCGCTCCCTTATCCGAGATGGCCGTAACATCGTGGCGGTGGATTTTGACTCAGTGATGGATCGTGTGTACTGGTCTGACACCACCCAGGACAGAATATGGAGTGCACATAAGAATGGCAGTGAAAGAACCGTGGTAATGACTCAGTTTAAACCGTTGCTTTCAGAATCCTATACATTCTACATTCAAAAAAGGTTCTATATAGTATCAAAAAAGATTACATATTGCATGATAATAGCAGAAAAAGATGTTATGTAATGTTAAATTTTATTTAAAATCTTTTTAGAGCATAAACCTTTTTTAAATAACCAACAAAATGATCTAATCATTATGAATTTTATAATGCAACAATACATTAGTATGTCAATGCACTTTCATGCTTCTATCTATAACCATAGATAGAGCCATTACTACAAAACCACTGATTAACACCTTTTTAAGACTGTAGATATTCAGCTTTTTGTGTTTTTCCACACTTAACAACCTCTTTTTACACTTGCAGGTTTTTGACAGTGGTGTGACAGTCACTGAGAGCCTCGCAGTTGACTGGGTGGGTAGGAACCTCTACTGGACAGACTATGTTCTGGAGACTGTGGAGGTGGCCAAACTGGATGGTTCCCACAGAACAGTGCTTGTTAGTCAGAATGTCTCAAATCCGAGGGGCCTTGTGCTGGATCCCAGGAATGGGTAAGTTGGGGATGCACAGGCACAAAAATGCTATTCAATCTAATAGGAAGCTGTAAGTTTTCTGAATATACACAAATAGAAGACATTTCTAAATATTGTTTTGCATGAGAGGTCACTCCATTGGGGCAGAATGGACATACTTTTTTAACTAAAAAGAATAGCATGGTGCCAACTTGTTGTAGCAGCCTGCTAGTTTAGATTTACTATAACAGCATAACCCAGGTTGCCTGGTAGTACAACATGTTCGACACTGTGTATGTAGCAAAAATATTGTAGTTATCAGATGTTAAAAGTGTGTGTTTTTTCCCATTAGTCTGAGTTTGGTATTTTTTGGTGATTCTGCTTTGGTACCTTGTCATTTATTAAGAATGAGTGAAAACTATTTTCTAGTTTTGTCTGGGTTTCAGCGTTCATCTCATGTTTTGGACGGACTGGGGAAGAAATCCTCGCATTGAGAGAGCCAGCATGGATGGCAAGTTAAGGACCACCATCATCAACAACAAGATCTACTGGCCCAATGGCCTGACCATAGACTACCCCAACAGTCTGCTCTACTTTGCGGATGCTTACCTGGACTTCATTGACTACTGTGATTACAATGGAAACAACAGGAGACAAGTTCTGGCTAGTGACCTGGTGAGACATTCTTTTACATTACAGATTCATGTACAATTATTTATGACCTTAACCCATGTGAATAAAATTCACCTCTTGTCTTTCAATAAAAAGGTACTGCAACACCCCCACGCAATTACCATTTTTGAGGATTTTGTCTATTGGACCGACAGATATGTCAATCGTGTGATCCGGGCCAACAAGTGGCACGGAGAGAACCAGACGGTGATGCTGTATAACCTGCCCCAGCCCATGGGTTTGGTGGCAATGCATCCAGCCAGGCAACCAACAGGTACAGCTTAGCATTAGCATTATCATCAGCTCTTCCTTTTTCCAAAACATCACTGTTCAAGTAGTACACAAGTGCAGAAAGCAGTGATTATGTGGATTATTGGCTGGGGCTTTATTGTGGCTTATAGCTAGGAGATGTCCAATCACATTTCATATTTGATGTGTAAATTATTCAGTTACTGTTAAAGAGAGGTTTGACACAATCATCTATGTTTTACACTTTTAAAAATGTTCACATTTGATTTGTCTCTTCTGATTACATTTTCTTCTTGTGAAGGTGACAACCCATGTGCAGTGAGTCCCTGCACCCATATCTGCCTTCTGTCTGCCGTTGGCCCCAGGTTTTACTCCTGTGCCTGTCCTGCTGGTTGGACTCTGGCAGATGACCAGTTAACTTGTGCCAGAGGTATAACGTGCCTCAAACAATTTATTTAACTTAACATATTTTTCTCTGTTTTTTTTAATATAACTTGCATTTCACTGGTTAATTATTACAATAAAAGTTTTTAAGGTTCTATGAATGCCATCCTTCTGTAAAGAGTTACTGGTATTACTTTATTATGAGTTTATGAAGCTGAAAATAGGTGTGCTACTTCTCATTTTGTGTAATGTTTTTATGTGTACATTTTTGCTCTATAAGAATAGTTCTGTGTCTTTCATTTTGGCCTGACTTCAGTTAATCTCCTTCTCACTGACTAAATGAAGTATTGCTCCTTGACATAGGATATGTACTGGGTTTCAGGAGAAGACAATCTTGTCAACAGCATCCCATTTTCAGTTTACTCCATAATCTCTCCTTCTCTGAGGGCAAATATTTACGATCATGAAAGCTCTTAGCTCAGCTTATGGTTATGGTTGAGCACAGACAAGAAAGCTCTAATCTTAAATCCAGAGGGTCCTCTTTAGGGCAGCCGTCCAACCAATCTCAGGTTTCAGCTTTGTCAGCAATGCCCTTAGAGATGAATGATTATCCCAAAAGGAGATCGGTGATCTAAAATCTCTGATGACACCGTAGAACATTCTCAATTAGGAAACTCACAGGTTTCTTTGAACACCGACCAGGTTTATGAAATTTTATAGTCAGCTCTGTTAACTCTTAAAACGACAAATATGTCATTGTCTATTAATTGGTATTTCACTGCACTTGATAAATGTGTTACCAAACCGCTGTATGACATGGTCTTGACATTATATTGTCTCACAGTGGATGATCCCTTCCTGGTGGTTGTTAGGGACAGCATCATTTATGGTATATCCCTCAACCCAGAAGATAAGAGCAATGATGCCATGGTACCTGTTGCTGGGCTACAGAATGGATACGATGTGGACTTTGATGATGCTGAACAGATGATCTACTGGGTTGAGCACCCTGTAAGCATGTGAAAATTCATAAATAAGCCACCCATCAGAACATAATTTGATTAATTATCAATGGAATACTTCACATGTTAATTTAGGAAAAAAGTTTGTTGTCAGTTTGGTGGAACATGATATAATTACTTTGTGTGTTTTGTATGTCCTTAAATAATAATTTAATGTTTTTTTCCAAAATGTTCTCTATACAGGGAGAGATTCACAGGGTTAAGGCAGATGGCACGAACAGGACTGAGTTTGCTCCAGCAGCTATCTTGGGATCTCCAGTGGGATTGGCACTTGACTGGATGTCTCAGAATCTATACTACACCAACCCATCCACACAGTCTATAGAGGTGAGGTATCCCCTGCACCTTACAGTCAGACATATTGCAATACTAAGCGTAATGTTTGTAAATCAGAAGGTCTTGAAATTAATCAATTAGGCCTCGTCCATACGGACATCTGAATCAGACATTTTTCGGGCGTTCATTGCTTCTGGTGAGCACGGACTGGCATTCAGCACCGGCAATGGCTTCTTCTTGGGGTCAGTCCTCTCCTGTCTAAGGTGCCGTATCAAATAGATTCTTTTAACAAAGAATAGAACTTTGTTTTTAAAGTGGAACTATAATTTTTTTAATCTACAAATGAAGATGTCACATAAACAGTCTGGAGAGAATTATTACAGTCCCCACCGGTGAATACACGGAACTACACATTGGGCTTCAGAATGGAGTTAAACAGCTCCAGGCGAACGCAAGTGTAACGTCACACCAAAGTCAATCAAGGGCATATACAAAATGCAAAAAAAAAAACCGCATAATGCTTTCAGACCGCATTCATTTACCCAAGATTCAAACGTCCATGTGGGTCGAGGCCTCACAGAGAAAAACTTACAATAGAATTTTTGTTTTACACTGTAAATGTTGTGTGACAGTTTCTTTTGCAACTGTTAATTTAGGTGCTGAAGCTGAAAGGTGATGTGCAGTACAGGAAGACTCTTCTCACTAACAATGGGACTCCGACAGGGGCAGGCACCCCAATTGGCATAGCAGTGGACCCGGCACGTGGGTAAGCCCCAGTTTAGCAGTGACCTTGCACAAAGGCTGATCCCTTCATTCACTGAACTTCATCTCTCTGAATTCACACAGTCCACCTAGCACTCAAACCCCCAATGCAGTAAATCCCTGCATTTAGGAATTTCAATTCTAGTGACATGAAATCCAAAATACTGAATAAGCAGCATTAATAAAAGTTTAGCAGTCATCCTAAAAGTGTGTTAAATAGGGAGTATATAAACACCACTTTACCATCCTCTTTAACCCTTTAAACAGTAGGCTTATTATACTTTTATTTGTCTTGAGACTTAATGTTCAGTGACTTTGAAAATTCTTTTTTGTTTCTAAAAGTGAGATATTGGAGTGTGTTACTATATAAAGGACCTTACAAAAATATTAGAAGCACTTACACTCACTAGACACTTTTTTCAAATCACTCTCTATATAGATTTCTGTAGTTAGTTTTGAGCTTCTGTTAATTGGATTATTTGGGTGGTAGAATATTTTCAGCAGAGACATGGCATAGTGGTAGTAATACGTGTGTTTGTGTGGCATGTCAGGGACTGTGGTATTGCTAGACTTTTTACACATCTATGTGTCAGTGTTAGGTTGACACAAATTTGACAGCAGTATGTATTTTAAGTCGGATGGTCTTCGAGTGCATTGTCCTCTCAATGGAAAATCTCTGATGAGAATGCTTTGTAGTAAAGGATGAGGACTCAAAATGTGTTTTAATATTGATATATTTTGTACCTTGTTCTGTGTTACAGGAAGATGTACTGGACAGATCAAGGGACGGAGAGTGGCGTTCCAGCCAAGGTGGCATCTGCAGACATGGATGGGTCTAATTCAGTTATCCTCTTCACCAACAACCTGGATCATGTGGAGTTTATCACAATTGACATTAAAGAGAACAAACTCTACTGGGCTGTCACAGGGACCGGAGTGGTTAGTGGTTAGCATTTACTTTCGCTACTGTTTGATTTACAATACATTCAATTTTGGGGTTTATAATATTCATATCACTGTTCTAAACAGATTGAGAGAGGAGATCCAAATGGGTCAAACCGCATCACTATGGTTACTGGCTTGTCTCATCCATGGGGTGTGGCTGTGCATGGAGATTACCTGTACTTCACCGACAGGGACTTCGAGGTGATTGAACGTGTGGAAAAAGCAACAGGAGCCAATAAAGTTGTGCTGAGGGACAATGTAGCTGGTCTCAGAGTACTCAAAGTGCACTATAGAGAGAGTAAGTATCAGATATATCAGTCACTATGCATCTATCCATTTAACATCTACTGTTATCCATGGGATTTGTTTATTACTATAATATTCCTTTCTGCCCCTTGATTATTTTCATGACAGTGTTAAGACCTTTTGCAGGATGTCATCTTATCCTGTGACAATTACCAAGGGAAGAATTACTTTAAATGAGGGATCACTTTACCAATTTGTTCCCCACTACCACAGAAGGGGGCTTGACTTATGCAAGGAAGAGTCAGTGTTCCTTTGTTCTGTGATCAATGGGTGGGTTCATTCCTCTGGCACTCAACAGTGCTTTTTGTGCAGCCTTGTCTAGTTGAAAACAGGAGAGGCTGCAATTAGATTGAAGCAAGTACTCCTAACTGCCAGCCATGGCAACATTTCTGCAGGGTTTTAAATGAGATGACTCTAAAGAATCTCTTTATAAGGTGCTTAATGCAAAATGCAGCAGACAATAAATGGTTGCTTTGTGTTCTCACGACAGGACTAAAACATTTAGACAGTTATTTTACATGGAAATTTAGCTGAATTTATGTTTATACGCATGTTGCAAAGTTGGACAATTGTATTTTTCTTTTTAGCACTAAAATGCATCCAAAATTATATGTATTGCCAGGAAACAGTAAAAAAAAGGCTGAGGGCAGTTACGGTTTCTGTTAATTTGCAGGGGTTTCAGCCAATAATGATTAGTTTATGCCTAAGAAACACCCGCAACAAATGAGGCCAAGCATTCTGAACCGTGATTTTTTAAAATGTTGTTTGTTTCGCTAGATTATACTAGGCCTAAACATTTGCAATCTCTCCCTCTCTCTCTCTCTCTCTCTCTCTCTCTTTCTCTCTTCAGCGTCTGCAGGATCCTCTAATGGATGCAGTAATAATGTGGGCATGTGTGAGCAGCTATGTCTTCCTCGTCCCGGGGGCCAGTTTTCCTGTGCTTGCGCTACAGGCTTCATGCTTAAAGATGATAACAAGACCTGTGCTCCATACCAGTCCTACGTGGTAATATCTATGCTCACGGCCATCAAGGGATTCAGCCTAGAGGGAGCTGATCATTCGGAGGCCATGGTACCAGTAGCAGGGAGAGGTAAGTGTGCAATAATGGGGGTTAAAATTTAAAAACACATTTTTAGCTAAAATTATTAAACCCCATCTTCCAAGGAAAAACTTTTATTGCTATTGCAAGTCTGCCAGTTTGGCCAATGCAGTAGTCAATGTGTGTGTGTGTGTGTGTGTTATAGGTCGAAATGTTCTGCATGTGGATGTGCACATGGCCTCTGGTTTCCTGTACTGGTGTGACTTCAGTAGCACCGTAGCTTCTCAGAACGGAATCCGTCGGATAAAGCCAGATGGATCTGGGTTCCGCAGCATCGTTACTTCTGGGATCGGACGCAATGGAATCCGAGGCATTGCTGTGGACTGGGCAGCAGGTGTCGGACTGTTTTTTTATTTGATCACCAAGAAAGCATTTCAAAAGTAAAATATGTCAACAGATGTTTAATGGGTAGTCTTCATCTTCACAGGAGATATGCTCTGTTCCTGTGCTTGCTAATGTGTATCTCTCTATGAGGGGCATCTCGTCATTATAAAACATGCAAATTCAATGTTATTGTGTGCATATTGTTAATTAATATTATATCCATATAAATAATTTTACCAGTCTAATTACTGTTTTGATGGTAGTTAATCATATGATTCATTATTCTCTGTATTCCAGGAAACCTGTACTTCACCAATGCCTTCCTCACAGAGACATATATTGAAGTTGTTCGACTAAATACCACTTTCAGACGGGTGTTACTGAAAACCCAGGTGGACATGCCTCGTCATATTGTCATAGACCCCAAAAACAGATACATCTTCTGGGCTGACTATGGGCAGAACCCCAAGATTGAGCGGGCCTTCCTTGATGGTACCAACCGTACTGTACTGGTCTCTTCTGGAATCATCACACCGAGGGGACTGGCTCTGGACCATAGGAATGGGTACATCTACTGGGTGGACGATTCACTTGATATGATTGCCCGAGTGAGGCCAGAGGGAGGTGAGACAGAGATTGTGCGGTATGGGAGCCGTTACCCAACACCTTATGGCATCTCAGTGTTTGAGAATAACATCATCTGGGTGGACAGGAACTTGAAAAAGGTCTTTCAGGCCAGTAAAGAGCCAGGAAATACTGATCAGCCAATGGTTATCAGAGACAACATCAACATGCTGCGAGATGTCACCATATTTGACCAGAGGATGCAGCCCAGTTCAGCCCAGGAGCTCAATAACAACCCCTGCATGGAGTCCAACGGAGGCTGTGCACATTTATGCTTTGCCCTGCCAGGTACTCAGACCAAGAAGTGTGCCTGCTCCTTTGGGAACCTTGCTGTGGATGGCTTGAGCTGTGTAGTGTCCCGGGACGATTACCTCATATACACCACAGAAAGCACAGTTCGCTCTCTAAGACTGGACCCTGAAGACCACTCGCTGCCTTTCAGCGTAGTCAATGTTGCCCGGACCTCTGTTGCTTTAGATTATGACAGGTTGGACAACAGGATCTACTTCACTCAAAGTTCTGGTGCGGGACAGAGCAAAATCAGCTACATTAGCCTGCCCTCTCCCACCTCACCTCCTACTGTGGTGGCTACAGGTACAGAAAAGCATTCCAGCATGTTATTTATCTCTTCTGGCTTTTTTTCTTTATGGGTTTATGGTGCAGGATTAGTAAAAGCATTATAAATAAACTCTTGTCTGCTTAGTCAGTGGGACTTACTATTAAACATTTTAAGCCCGGGAATTATGTTTTAAAAGTTAACATCATTTTAACTGTGAATGATTCAATCCATGGTTTGTGAGTTTCAGAATTTTGTGTATTGCTGACACAATAATATATCCATGATTTGATTATGCAGAAAAATGATACAGTATTTTTTCTTGTTATATAGATCTGGGAGCCCCTGACGGAATTGCTTATGATTGGATCAACAAAAGAATCTATTACAGTGACTATATTAATCAGACCATTAACTCAATGGCTGTGGATGGGTCTCAGAGGACGCTTATAGCTCATGTGCCCAGACCACGAGCCATCATGCTGGACCCATGCAGTGGGTAAGTTTGTCCAACCTTCATACATTAGCAGTACTTCCCAGATATTCAACATGATATATCTTGTCCATCATGTATGTATTCTTACTAATGTGGCACTGGATACCCTGCATGTCAACTGACTTTGTGGTTCTGGTTTTCTTGTGTCCTCTGTATATGATACAGGTACATGTACTGGACTGACTGGGGTACCAATGCTAAGATCGAGCGTGCAACTCTGGGTGGAAATTTCCGGACAGAGATAGTTAACACCAGTCTGGTGTGGCCAAATGGCCTTACCCTGGATTATGATGAACAGAGACTCTACTGGGCTGATGCAAGCCTGTAAGACTTAAAAATGTTCAGGCTATATTTAAGCAATATAAAATTTGCCTTTGCTTGTTACCAAGACTACCGTATTTTTAGTTAGTGATAGCATGCTAGTTTGAAACGTTTTCATTGTAATTTTCATTTCTGTGTAATCAGGCAGAAGATTGAGCGTTGCTCTCTTACGGGGACTAACCGTGAGGTCATTGTGAGCACGGCCATCTACCCATTCGCCATGACTGTGTACGGACAGCATATCTTCTGGACAGACTGGAACACCCGCAGCATCTACAGAGCCAACAAGCATGATGGCTCAGATCAGAGGGTCATGCTCCAGAATCTTCCTTCCCGACCTATGGACATACATGTGCTGTCCAACAGCAAACAGCAGCAGTGTGGCAGCCCATGTCAGCAGTTCAATGGGGGCTGTAGCCATATATGCACTCCAGGTACAAAAAACATTTACTCATTTTACTATTGCACCTCAAACTAAGGCAATTCCTTAAAGCACACCTTGCTGCTGATCATATTTTGTAGATCAATTATTGTTACATATTTGATGATGTAAAAAGTGTGAGAGGGGAAACATCCATGCATCAAAATGTTAACTTTCTATCTTAGTTTATATAATGTTTGGTATCTGACTTGTCAATGCCTTGAAAGCTCTCTTTGAGTTAACAATGAAGGTAAAGCAGCACATAACATTGATAATCAAAGCTGGTTATGAACATGAAGTTTAGTTACATGGAGTTTAACTTGTGGGATTAACTTTGGGCATAGGTCCTCAAGGAGCAGAGTGCCAGTGTCCATCTGAGGGTCGTTGGTACCTGGCTGACAACAAATACTGCATTCCTGATAATGGCACACGCTGCCAGCCAGGACAGTTCACCTGCATGAATGGCCACTGCATCCGCGCACAGTGGAAATGTGACAATGACGATGACTGTGGAGATGGGAGTGACGAGCTGGAGAGAGTGTGTGGTAAGACGTGTTACTGATAGCACACTGTTGTTTCAGAGAAGCTAATCCACAATAACATCTTATGTAACTGGAATCTTACTATCATCATCATTATCATCATCTTATAATTTCAGTTATTCATCCTAAGACACTTTTGTTATTATACGGTGACTGCTATGAAATTATTATGTCAGTTATACACTGAAGTGAGGGAGGAATAAATGTTTCGGCTCCCATGTGGGTCCTTATTGTTTAACGGGTTAATTCACATCTTGGATGTTCTCTAGGCTCTCATAACAACAATTTTACTCACCTTTAGTCGATTAAAAACTCTCCACACTTCCTGCTGTATTATTATTTCTGTAGTGCAATCTTTAAAATAAATGTGTAAAGCCAAAGAAGAACAAATTTTGCCTAAGCAATTTTTTGGTTTACATGCTTTAGACATGACTGCTGGCCTCTCCCGTCTTCTGCCTTTTTTTCATGATCCGGTTGCTAACTTGCTGCCACTTGCTGTTTTCTGATTTCTACATTTTAATCTTTCTCTCCAGGATCCAAGAATGATTTCGCTTTTGGTGTGTATGATTATCCTTTTCTAATCATCTGCAGTAGAATAGCTGTAGATTAGTCTGTACTGAATAACCTTTCACTTCAGATTACTAATCATTAAGGCAATGCACTGCTCTTTTGCATGCAGTCCCACAAGTGGCGGCATTTATTTCCTTATCAGGTAACTTCATCTCTTTGAGGACTTTCATTTATTTAATCTCTTATTCATTTATTTGCAATTTGGTCAAATTGTTTTATTGAAAAGTCTAGACTGTAAAGTGTAGAGAACTGGAAGCTTCAACCTTTTTTCCATTGTGAGGGCTCACGCTATTCTAAAATGGAACTTAGGAGCAAGGCTTTCTTGATATTTTGCTTGTCGTCTTATAATAAAATATCATTCTTCTTCTGGTTGTCATTGGCAGCCTTCCACACATGTGAGCCCACTGTATTCACCTGTGGAAACGGAAGGTGTGTGCCATACCACTACCGCTGCGATCACTACAACGACTGTGGAGACAACAGTGATGAGGCAGGGTGTGTGTTTCGCCCATGTGACCCAGACACAGAGTTCACCTGCAACAATGGCCGCTGCATCGCACGCGAGTATGTGTGCAATGGCATCAATAACTGTTATGACAACGGAACCTCGGATGAGCAGAGCTGTGGTATGTGTGAATCAAAGATGTCTAACACGATGCTTAAATAACATTTAGGGCTGTGACTAATGATTATGTTCATAACTGAGTAATCTGAAGTTTATTTTGATTATTACTGAGACATTTTTACACCAAACAGAACAATGTTAAACCTCACAAAGCCATAAATAAACAGAACACAATGCACTAGTATGTGTTTCTTTAGTAGAATATGTATTATTGTCATGCGAATTGGCATCAATTAGTTGGTGGTAAATATTGCTGAGATTTGCTGAAATAACTGTTGACAGTTTAGAGTCATTCTACAACACAATAAAGTGTCTTATAGATTTAAAAACTGATACTGAACAGTTTGTTGCTTAGTAAATTGACTTGTTTTCCCTCAATATATTCTCTTGTGCTCCAAAGCTGAAAGGACCTGCCAGCCTGAGCACACTAAATGCCAGACAACCAACATCTGCATCCCGCGTGCTTACCTGTGTGATGGGGATAATGACTGTGGAGACATGAGTGATGAAAGCCCCACACACTGCGGTGAGTTTCCATACAGTTTTCATGTGGTTGAGAGTTTGGACAGACACTTGTCTTGATCTTTGCTTCTGGAAAATGGAATGTGTTTTTTGTCCCCTCGGCTAGGGCTTTTGTGATAAAATTGGCCAATTTCCTGGACATAGATTAAGGCTTACCTTGGACTGAATTACATGTTCAGTGTAATCCTTTATTAAATTTCCTTTTTAGCCCAGGATTAGATTTAATCAGTGTCCAGAAAACCTTCCCGATAAGGTTAAGGAAATCGTGGCTGAGTGAATTCATAGTAAATTAGGGGTGAGCAGTTTTTTAAGGCTTGCTTTGTGAACAAAACCCTAGGCTGATCTTTCAGACAATGAACAAATACATGCTTTGAATTTTCTTAATTTAAATGCATCACAGGCTTGCATATGAAAAAATAGTTCATGATATAAAATAAGTTAAAGAAGTAATTTACTGACATAAATTGTGTTATAATCATAATTTATTAAAGGATAATCCCTTTAAACATTCACCTTTGTTTCTAAGTACGTCTTGACCATAGCCCAAGCTTGTTTTATGTGTCCTGGCAGTTGTTTTTTGGTCATTTGAACTAAATTAGAAAAGTAAATTGGAAAGAAATCAGTACCAGGGAGTCTGGGCGCATGTCTGTGTGAGTGTACCAGTGGATACCTGTTGTGAAAGATGTGAATAATTTAAAGCCCCTGTTCTTTCTCTTTCTTCAGCTACCTCTACATGTTCACAGACTGAATTCCGTTGCTCCAATGGGCGCTGTATTCCTGCACACTGGTACTGTGATGAGGGCACTGACTGTGCAGATGGTTCAGATGAGCCTTCTACCTGCAGTGAGTTAAACACAGGAACATTCATTCCACACATCCAGGAGACCTAGTAGATAGTAGACCGTGCTTTGCCCGTGTTTTAAGAGACACAACTATCTGTTATATATGCCTGAATATTTCAACAAAGGAGAAAACAATGCTGATCATAATGCCGGAGAAATGACACATTTTCAGTGAACATATAATTACAAGCCCCAGTAATTCTTCTGATCTATCGTGTAGATGAATGGCTTTATGAGAAGATGCGCTGAGAAGACTTACCCAAACGAAGTGGTGTTAATCATCGGTATTATAATGCAATCAAACATATTAGTCTAATCCAACTGTACAAAGGATTAAACATGTGAAAGTTGTTTTAAGGTACCAGTAGAACACATATGACACTATTCAAAATACAGTACTTTAGTTTAGTGTAGTCTTACACTTTTATGTTCTTCTGTGCTGAACCCAATGTGAGAATCATGCAAGAGCATGGATGTTTGTAAATAAGAGATGAACTTTAAAGAAATTGCTGAGAGAAATATCAAGGCAGCATGAAGCTTTAAGGCAGTGAATAAAATGATGAATAAAACATGACTCATCCGACACAGCTTCAAGACTAATTGCATTACAAAGTGTAACATCAGGAGGTTTTTGAAGTGGTCTTTATTAATACAGCATGATATGCTCATCATAAAGTAGTCTGCTGACTTGAGGGCAGAGGTGCTATGAATGTCAAAAACTAGAGGGAGAAGGGTCATATGAGCATTGTCATTTATTTAAACCATATCTCAACTGGTATGATAAAAAAAAAAAATTTTCCAGGAGGTAAGATGAAAATCATGCACACACCAGCCATTTCTACGTAGCACACACAAGCAGTTTCTAAATTATACAATCATTTATTTAATATTTGTTGATACTAGGTGTTAGTTCAGTAGAATTGAAGATAGAAATATAACAGTTTTTGTCTTTAGATGCCCTCCACACAGCGGAATGCGGTTTTCCCACTAAACATATGCTCAATTTAATTGTTAGAATATAAACGAAGTCATTCAGATGGTTTGATGTTAAAGACATCATTCTAGAAAACCTTGCAGAAGTAGAATTGTTTACAGCGGCAGTGATGTGAACCAGGCATCTGAAGAACTTTATCCCTCCCTAAAAATGACCCCACAGAGATGTTTTTAACAAAATGACAAATGGTTTTGTAAACATTTCAAAGAGTGAATGGTGTTGAATTGGTGTAATTGTCCTTTAATACAAGATTTTGTAAATTACACTAATTTTACTACATTATGTAATATGTAACCAAACTACTAATGCTGTGAGTTGTGACACAATGTTTTGAGACTGTGTGTGTGTGTGTGTGTGTGTGTGTGTGTGTGTGTTTGTGTGTGTGTGTGTGTGTGTGTGTGTGTGTTTGTGTGTGTGTGTGTGTGTGTGTGTGTGTGTGTGTGTGTGTGTGT
>JBBKCR010000002.1:18761506-18776963 GCA_037577295.1 Ladigesia roloffi | reverse complement strand
TGTGTGTGTTTGAAGCCAGTGGTCAGTCCAGCCTTCTATTGTCTCCTACATTCCTCCACAGTGGCACCCGCTTGCCTCCCGTCAAACACACCCCTCCTCTTTTGTTCACTGATAATTATAGCGGTCCTCATTGGTGAAACAGAATACTAGATATTTGAATGTAGCACCATGCTTATTCATTTAAGGAGTTTAACTGCCATTAGTATTTTTATTGTGAATTTTATCAGGAAGGGGGCATAGTTGGTGACATATGCTATCTTGATTTCAGTCACTTTCGTTTGAACAGATAGGAGATGGCCCTGTTTCTGGCTCCACTCTTTTTTGTTGATGCATGTTTTATTGTGGTGTTTTTTAAACCTGCAGCTACCCTGGTGAGGACCTGTAACTCAGAACAGTTCCGCTGCGATGACGGCAGGTGTATTGCATCCTCCTGGATCTGTGATGGAGACAATGACTGTGGTGACATGAGCGATGAAGACCAGAGGCACAACTGTGGTAAGTGCATGTGTTCTTGCCCCTCATACATTTTTTCTACACTCTACATCTAACATTCTCCTCTTTCTTCTGTTTATCCCCTTTAACTCTCAGGGTCTGTGTGTAGGCCCACACACCGGTTTCTTAGTCTCATAGCTGTGGTGCACAACTTACTAATTAGTTTCAAAGTAATCAAAATTAATTGTAACAGAACAATAATTGAATGAACAAGAATTGAATTAATTCTCAATAACCATGTGACCTTGTAACTGAATAGAATGCAAGGTGTCCATTTAGTTTTTAGTTTTCATGATTTTATCCCAGCAAGCTTTTCTTAATCTTTCTTCTCTTGTTCTGTACTGCTCTTCTCATCTCTTCTCTATTCTTCACTTCTCTTCTCTTTTCTTCTCTTCTCTTTTCTTCACTTCTCTTCTCCTCTCTTCTCTTCTCTTCTTTTCTTTTCTCTTCTTTTCTCTCTTCTTCTCTTATAGACCAGTCAAATAAGTAAATGCATAGTAGGGCCTCTCTGGCTCGTGGCTGCAGTCTGGACCTTCAGTGTAAGGAGTTGCATTCCTGATTTCTCCTGCCTCACTCGCTGCTTTGTGGCTGTGTTTGCTGGTTGGCACTCTCTGGAACACCACTGCCATGTGGTCTCTGTCCAGTGTGTCTGCTCAATACGAACCCCAGAGCAAAGGGACCAAAAGAATTTTGAACCAAAGTTCACTCAGTTGGGACATGGCCAATTTAATTCATATAAAACCAAATAGAAGCTACATTGTGTAATAGTTTAAAATGGTAAATATCTGTAAACAAGTGGAGAAAAGTAAAATTATATCAAGCTGTTGACTGCATTGTGATTCACTTTTGTGAACTGCAGAGATACCTACCTGCCCTAATACACTTGGTCGCACAGTATTTGTTAGTTGGCACGCAGTCCTGGGTTTATACACATGCCATTTTTATTACAGTCTCTGTGTTTATTTCACAAGTCCCTTTCAAAATCTCATTTGTTTTGTCGACTCAGAGAGACCTATTTTAAATATAACGGTGTCTGTTTCTTTCTTACGCCCAGCTAACCGGACTTGCTCTGCCTTGGAGTTCACCTGTGTGAATAACAGCCCTCCTCAGCGAAAGTGTATCCCCCAGGACTGGGTGTGTGATGGAGATGCAGACTGCTCAGATGCGTATGATGAGCACCAGAACTGCACGCGCAGATCTTGCTCTGCCAACGAGTTTACCTGCAGCAACGGACTTTGTATTCGCAGCTCCTACAGGTCAGACAGGCTTTTATTTACATTTCCAACTTCATACAGAATAAAAAAGGGTTATACACTGAAAATAAATAATAACATCTTACTGCATATGTAACGTATGGGTTTTTTAAAGTTGCATCAAAAATATACTACTTCTGAATGTTTTTTTTATACATTATGATCCAAAGTATTCTACAGCTTCTAGTTGCTCAGATTATGTAGAACTTCATCATGACTGGAAAACCATTTAAGGTGGCTACTTGTTGGAGCTGCCTAAGAGAGTGTCAACAGTGCCTAGAATATATTATATCAATTTAATATCATTTTACTGCTTTGGTCTCTTGAAAAAGATTCTAAAGTGATACCACTGCATTACAAGCACTGAGAAACAGTACTGCATCTTTTTTGTCTTTTTTGTTAGGTGTGACAGACGCAATGACTGTGGGGACAGCAGCGATGAGCAGGGTTGCACATACCAGGCTTGTCAACAGCACCAGTTCACTTGTCAGAATGGTCGCTGTATCTCTCAAGACTTCATGTGTGATGGTGACAATGACTGTGGTGATGAGTCGGACGAGCTGGAACACCTGTGCCGGACTCCACCTCCTACCTGCCCTCCTGACAACTATCGGTGTGAGAATGGAAACTGTGTGCCAGCCAGCCAGGTCTGTGACCATAGTGATGACTGCAATGACAACAGCGATGAGAAAGGCTGTGGTGAGCAATACAGTGTCACAATGCAGTTTCCATGTAGTTTGAAATTACTCTAACACCCTGTGTCATCCAGTCAGCTATTTCCTGAACTGAAGTGGCCTTGCTAGAGCAGTTGTGGCTCCAGGACAAGGGTTAGAAGCCACTGGCCTAATCTTAAGTCATGGAATTAAAAGGATAATCCTTTTCTTTTGGCTAACTGACCTACACACAGTAGATTGATTCTTTTTCTGTAATGGATGTCCGCTTTGGCATTGAAGTGCCAAAGGATTAGAACTGTAATTCTCTGACCTCATAACAGGAGCTTCTTAGGAAATCATGCATCATGAAACCTCACATTCCACCAGGAATCAATGTAATTAATTTTTTTTTTTCTAATTTTGATTTTTTTTTCTCAGATGCTGAATATAATTTTGAAAACAGTAAAAACATATATTGTGGCCCAAATATTATATGATTATAATTTAATGTTTTAGTACTCCAAAAATCAATATAGATTTTGTCAACAAAGGGTCATGCATTATCGCATTTTAAACTAATTTTGATGCCTATTGACTGGTCTGTTGGTAATGGATTGCCATTAAATGAATGTTATCCCTTGTCTCTGTCCTCAGGCATCAATGAATGCACTGACCCCTCCATGCACCACTGTGATCATGAGTGCAGAGACACTCCAACTAGCTTCATCTGCACCTGTCGTCCTGGTTACCGCCTCATGTCTGACAACAGGACATGCGATGATGTGAATGAGTGTTGGGACACCCCTAGCGTGTGCAGTCAGGTCTGTGAGAACACAGTGGGCTCGTATGTGTGTAAGTGCGCCCCAGGTTTCCTGCGTGAGCCGGATGGTCACAGCTGTCGGCAGAACAGCAACATCAGCCCTTACCTGATCTTCAGCAACCGCTACTACCTGCGCAACCTGTCCACTGACGGAGAGGCTTACTCACTCATCCTGCAGGGATTGACCAGCGTAGTGGCACTAGACTTTGACCGTGTGGACAAGCGGCTGTACTGGATTGATGTAAGCCGACGGCTCGTGGAGAGGATGTTCTTTAATGGGACAGGCAGAGAAACAGTGGTGAATGGAGTCCTGCATGGTGAAGGCCTGGCTGTAGACTGGATAGGCCGGAAGCTCTACTGGGTAGACAGCTTTCTGGACTGCGTAAAAGTGTCTGAGCTGGATGGACGCTTTGTTAGGAAACTGGCCGAGCACTGTGTGGATGCAAACAACACCTACTGCTTTGAGAATCCAAGAGCCATTGTGTTGCATCCAAAGTTTGGGTACGTTACTGATATTCATATCTTTTCTTTTCAGGTCTTTGAAGTGTTTGTTCATATTTCAGAAAGCGTACATGAGATTTTTGCTGTGTCAACTGTGCTGTTTCTTGTTTTTAGATATGTGTACTGGACAGACTGGGGAGACAAAGCTTTCATAGGCCGTGTTGGGATGGATGGCAACAACAAATCAGCCATCATTACCACAAAGATTGAATGGCCAAATGGGCTAACCATTGACTACACCAATGACATGCTCTACTGGTCTGATGCTCATCTTAACTACATTGAGTAAGAGAAACGGTTGATTGGGCGGGCTACATCTAATCAAGAATTTTTTGCTTCTCTACTCTTGAGGGAATTGTGGTTTCACCAACATTTGACTTTTAAATATGATATATGATAATTTGCACTAAAGTGATGAGTATGAATTTACTTTCTATTTTTGGGTATTTTAATGTGAGCAAATTCCAAACCTATTGTGAAAAAGATTTTTTTCTGCAAGATTGCTCATACAACAGTCAAATTCAAACCACTAATTCAAACCATAGTAAACGTCAATGTAGTATTGACTGACTCTGCATGTATCACAGTTTCTTTGACCTATATAACTATACAGAAAAATATGTCAATCTATGCCATAGTTTTTTTATCACACGTATTTTATCAGCTTATAAGGGTTGATGAGACCTGGTTCTTAGAAAGTATTTCATAAAGCCATCAATTGTGTTTTTTTTTCCTCAGGTACTCAGACCTAGATGGCCATCACCGCCACACTGTGTATGATGGTGTGCTCCCTCATCCGTTTGCCATAACTGTGTTTGAGGATGCTGTGTACTGGACTGACTGGAACACACGCACAGTGGAGAAAGGCAACAAGTACGACGGCTCCGGGCGCCAAGCTCTTGTCAACACCACTCACAGACCCTTTGACATCCACGTGTGTCACCCCTACCGCCAGCCCATAGGTAAATCCAGGACAGAGTAACTCAAGTGGGGTGTAATCACAAGACCCCCTACTTGCTTGCATCCTCTTGGAGCTATTATACCTATTATCTCTGATCATTATCTCTCCTGTTAAACTTCTACTTAAAGCATTTTAGAGTGTGTGCCAATATTTACACAGAAGGAGACAATGCAGTGAGTGTTTTCTCTTTGCACTCATTTAGCAAGAGAGGAAAGACAATCCCTTTTATCAATACTCTATTTTGCCAAGACAGAGAGCTTGAAGTCTTTAGATATGCTCTTCTTTTTAAGAGGGGCTGTATCTCTGTTGTAGGAGACAGACAAACCCCTGTATTTCTGCACTCATAAAACTTAAGGTGCCAAATAGATTTTTTGGAGGGATGCCACTGAAGAACCACTTTTGCTTCCTTTTTAATAACAACATTTTAATAGGTGAGAGGTGCATATGCACAAAGGATTTAAATTTAAGGAACCTAATGTAAAGACTTAGTAAAGATTTTACATTATGTGAAAGTTTTAGAAACTTTAAATAGCTTCTTCAAACTCACGTATTTCTTCAGAGAAGCAGCTGTTCTTTCATCGAAATGTTCTTTACCAAGAAGCTATTCTTCCTTTTGAATAATATTTTCTTAACTTTAGCTCGACTGTACATGGCTGTGGGGTTGTAACAGTTTTATTTCTCCCTACACAGTAACCAATCCATGTGGAGTGAACAATGGCGGCTGCTCTCACCTGTGTCTGCTGAAAGCTGGTGGCCGGGGCTACACCTGTGAATGTCCTGACCACTTCCTGACGGTGCAAATCGGGGGAGTGGCCCGCTGTTTACCAATGTGTTCTAGCACCCAGTACAGATGTGCTGACAATGAACGGTGAGCACCCTGCTTTTTTCTGGCCTTGATATCCTCCGTAAAATGTAAATATTGAATATTAATGAAGTAATATGCTTGTGAGTTATGTCATGACATCATTTTCATTCTTTTCTCACTACATGAATGTTCCTTCTTTTCTCCATCATCTGTGTAGATGTATCCCTATCTGGTGGAAATGTGATGGTCAGCATGATTGCAGGGATGGATCTGATGAGCCCTCCACATGCCCACTTCGCAACTGCAGGCTTGGCCAGTTCCAATGTAATGATGGGAATTGCACTAGCCCACATTTCCTGTGTAACTCTAACCAGGACTGTCCTGACGGGTCAGATGAGGACAACGTGCTTTGTGGTATGAGAGAACTTGATTTTTCTGGCTTGTCTTAGAGTGATTGGTTCTTTAATGTCTGTTTGAGCCCTTCTTTAAATTTTTCACTTCAATTACTTCCAATCCAAAGGTCATGCACATGTACACCAATCAGCCATAACATTAAAACCACCTGGCTAATATTGTGTAGGTCCCCCTCTTGCTGGCCTGACCAGTCAAAGCATCCACAAGCCATCTGAAGGTGTGATGTGGTATCTGGCACCAATACATGAACAGCAGATATTTTAAGTCGTGTAAGCTTTTAGCTTGGGCCTCCACAGATTAGACTAGTTGTCCAGCAAATCCCATAAATACTCTACACGGATTTAAATCTGGGGAATTGGGAGGCCAAGTCAACATTCTTTATCATGTCCCTCACACCATTCCAAAACAATTTTTGCAGGGTTCATTATCCTGATGAATTAGGCCATTACTTTTAGGGAATATTGTTGCTATGAATTCAGTCTGCAACAATTTTGTAGGTGGTAAATATCAAAGTAACATCCGTATGAATGCTAGGACCCAAGGTTTTCCAGCAATGTCCCTGTCACTATTTGTCTTTCCTTGAACCACTGTTGGTAGATAGTAGCCACACCATACTGGGAAGACTCCATAAGACCTGCTGTTTTCTAGAGGCCTGACCCAGCACAGTTTGGGCCTAAGATAATTACACTATTTACACCAATTTTTTACTCATCAACCTTAATAACTATCTTCACTTCAATCAGAATTAGAACTTTTTGGATCCCAGAGAAAATTGCTTAATTGTGGAATACTCTCTGCGTAGTGTATTCCACCTAGTGTATTCCACCTGTTGGACAGTGTTAGTCACTTAACTTGTCAGTGCTTCTAATATAATAACTGAAAAGATGCTGATTTAAAATGTTCTTCATCCACTCACAGCCACCCACCAGTGTGAGACACACCAGTGGCAGTGCAGTAATAAGAGGTGTATCCCAGAGGCTTGGCAGTGTGATGGAGAGAATGACTGTGGGGATGGCTCAGATGAAGAACCCTCACACTGCTCCAGCAGGACCTGCAGTCCTGGCCAGTTCAAGTGCAGTAATGGCCGCTGCATCCCGCAGAGCTGGATATGTGATGTGGATGATGACTGTGGAGACAACTCTGATGAGCCCATTGATGAGTGCAGTGAGTGCAATGTTTTTAATGTATTGTTTTTGGTTTAAGGCTAGTGAATCAAGGCACAGTCGATTTAGTTATATTTATGCCTCTGTGAAAAGGACCCATTGGTGGTATTTAACTTACCATACTTTTTTTAAAATAACATAATTACATTGTGGTTGTGTAGTGAACTACTTAAGACTTTATATTAGTAAGTAGTAATCAGTGATGGGAATAACGGTGTTATAAATAAACGGCGTTACTAACGGCGATACTTTTTTCAGTAAAATGTAATCAAATTGATTACTGTTTCCCCCGTTACAATGCCGTTACCGTTCCCGAAAATAAAACGCGTGTTACTATTACTGAGAACACTGAAGCGGTTTTCATGCGAGCAGCGTCTCTCTCAGCCTTAAGACCTCTCTTTCTCTGGGGTGTGTGTTTGTTTGTGTGTGTGTGTGTTCGGGGCCGGGGCGTGACACATAACCAGAGATGATGATTGGTGTGTCTGTACACGTGCTGTAATTGAGAATGTGATGATTGGCTTAGATTGAGTACATTTCCATGGTTTGCCAATCAGAGGAAGAGTAGTGCGGGTCGTCACACAAACACACACAGTCAGTCAACGGTAGCTTTTGCAAACTGGAAGTTTAAGCGCTACTTTTCCCTCGCTGAAGTGAAAGGCAAAAATGTTTATGTGACTTGCAACTTACGCCCAGGAAAAAAGCGTCTCTCTACGTCGGTGATAAGTGTACAATGTTTTATATTTATTTTATAGTTATATTAAATTAGATTTTTAAAAAGTAACACAATAATTACTTTGCCTGGAAATTAGTTACTTTTATAATGATGTAACTCAGTTACTAAATCGGTTACTATTTGTGAGAAGTAACTAGTAACTATAACTAATTACTGTTTTAAAAGGTACCTGCCCAACACTGGTAGTAATAAACATTATATTTACCTGTCGAATAAGTATTCTGGAGTTTAAAGCTTGTTTTATTTAGTGTTTTAAAAAAAGGATTTTAATACGAAGCTACACAGGCAGTATTTTTATGAAAATGCCTTTAGATCTCGGAGTAATCTGTATGTGAATTGTTATGTGTTGCTTATGAAATATTTTAGTGGGTCCAGCATACCGATGTGACAACCACACTGAGTTTGACTGTGTTACCAACTACCGGTGTGTTCCTCTGTGGGCTGTGTGCAATGGACACAATGACTGCAGGGATAACAGTGATGAACAGACCTGTGGTAAGTAGAAGATATAGCACACAGCAACCTCACACAAATACACATTTTATTTTACATAAGCAGTTTATTAAATCCAACCTGTATTTCCATCAAAGCATTAAAAACCTTTTATGACTTCTTCTTCTTGGCTGAAAAGATGAGAGTTGTGCAGACATTGTGTTTTCTTGATGTAACAACATAAGTTAGAGTCAAGCAGAAAAAAAATAAGCATCTGACCCAAAAATCAAAAATATGTGTTGGTCCATGTGTGTCACAAATGTCTTTCATTTATTTAAGTTAAACTGATTTAATAACAATATATGGCCAAGAAAACTGGAAAAGTAATTTCATGGAAAGCAACTGTTGACCTGGATTATACAAAAGTGCTATTATTTGTGTAAGTGGTGATGAAGTGATGAGGAGATATTCATCCCATCACACTCTTGGAGTACATTAGCAGGAGAGGAGCCGAGGCCGGCTCTGATGGACGAGCCCCCTCTGACCTCTCTCCTTAACCTTTCCTCTAGCCTCAGACTACAGCACAGATTTACGAGCTGTGTGTTTGTGTGTTTCTCTAAGATGGTATACGATTATGCCTGTGTCTGGCACTAATGTAGCTCAGTATTCATGTATACAATGACATGATTTGCATGTAGGTATTGTTTTGGTCATGTGCGTCATATGTTTATATGAGTTCATGTGCATATTAGTATGCATGAATGTAGGTATGTTCAATGAATATGTTCATTTAAGCTAGCTGTCAGTACAGGCTGAGCTCTGCATCCTGAGGTCTGACCCACACACACTCACACTTACACATGCACACACACAGACCCAGTCCTCCCATGTCTTATCAGCTCCCCCCCTCTCCATTAGTGCCATCCTGCACAGAGAGGAGAGATCTCCCTAATCTGAGTGTAAGAATGCACGAATGTAAGAAGGCTTGGTGGGGCATTTCTATGGACTCTAGTGTGTGTTTGTTTTTGTGTTTGTGAATGTGTGTATGTTACAGTGTCCTCTTCTCTTTTATATCCTTCTCTTTTCTTCTGTTGTCTTCTCTTGCTTTCTCTTCCCTTCTCCTCTCTTCTGTTCTCTTCAATTTTTGTCTGTCTGCTTTGACTCACTGGTCATTGTCAGTTTTGGGCAGGGTATGCACTCCCTTTACCACTTTCATCCTGACTGAAATTAAATCCAGACCTGTCTTTCCCTTCAAACCCCATTGCTGCAGTTATCATTATGTCTTAATTAAACATCATCCCTCTAGATGCTAAAGAATGTTTCATTTATCAGACGTGAGTGCAGACTGAAATACTAAAATTAGTCCTTGACAAAACTTTAGAAATTAAATATATGCCTGTTTCCACTATTATTACAGTGCCATACGACCTTTCTCTTTATTTTGATGCTGCGTGGGAAAAAAAAACCCAAAATTTTATTTCCAACTGGGACCTTTATAGAAGAAGAAAAAACATTAATAATAATTTTTATTGGTCCAGTTTTTCATGACATTTTTATACAGTTAAAAGGACATCCATTGTTTTGAATTTGTGAAAAGGAACTCAAATAACAAAAATGGAGACAACATCGACAATATATTTCATTTTAGATGTTTTTTTTTCATATTTTTTTATCCATATTTAAATGCTTCAGTTGTGTTATGTTCACAATATATGCTTGTCTTGAAGCACTATAGCATCCAAAATAAAGTGATGACTGTGCGTGTGTGTGTATGTCTTTGTGAGTGAGTGTGTAAAAACATGACCTTTGTGTTTTGTTTGTAGAGGAGCTGACCTGCGACCCCACAGGAGATTTCCGCTGTGATAACCACCAGTGCATCCCTCTACGATGGAAATGTGATGGAGACAATGACTGTGGGGATGGATCAGATGAACACAACTGCAGTGAGTACCATGCACAGTCTACTGGTGTCTGGCCTTTACTGCAACCGATGGTATTGTATACTCAATTGGTCAAACATACTCTGAATAAAATACCCTCATAGCAGCATTTATCAGATTGGACAGGTTTTATAGAATGTGGATAACACTCTATTCATCCTAATGAGAAAATGTAGAATGAAGTTTTTATATAATACCCACAGAGAAGGTTAATACATAACATTTTTTGTGTATGCTTTCTTGTGAAAGTTTTAAGAACCCTTTCAGCAAAAAGCACATAAATTTCACATGCGATGTTTTTAATACCTGATATTATTTCTCAAAAAAATTATTATAATGTGAAAAAGTGTGTTCACATGCCATTTCATGTCATATTATTCATGTCTTCACCTGTGAATGTGTGTTTTTTAGACATTTTGCATGTAAGACGTTTTGGAAGAGAGCTGTTAGTCTAGATCTGGTTAACTGTTATGATAAAAAGGTACAATTTCAGAACCTCAGTGCTGTTACGTGAAAGATAGTATTAGGGAGTGTCTATGAGCTGCTTGAACAACTCAGTTGATGATAGGTGGGAGTGATAAAACATGCTGTAATTGGTTAATATCACTCTTACTGATGGCCCATGCAACAAAAACAAAAGAAAATATAGAGAAAAATGTCTTGTAAATGGTATGTGAAAAATTGTACTTAATATCTCTAGTGTGATGCTTAACATAGTTAACCATGCTGAAATGCCTGAAGCCTATGAACTTTCTGCTTAGCACACCAACTTTCGCAAATTTATGCATTTTGATTACACATTTATACACATTTCAAAAAACGATGGAATGCAGTGTGTGAAATTATTTTGATTCAGTGTTTCATTCACTGCATTGCACCAAATCTAACTTGACAGGAATAATGATGCTCAGTGTGGAATGCTAATGGAAAGTGTGGAACTGTTTTTTAATGTTAGTACTAATGCTCCAAAAAGCATATTGTAACATATCATGAGAACGGTGAATATGGTCATATTGTACAGCCTCAAATGAATCAGTAAAATTTGACAAAACTTGCACTGGTTGCTAGAAAAAACCTAATTTTTAGATATAAAGCAGGATAATAGACTATCAGTGGACTGGAAGGTGTTTTCAGCAGTACTCTTTTAATGATATAATGACATATATGCCTTTGTTGTAGGAAAAGGTGTGACAGGTACTGTATTCACTGTCCAGGAATCATCAAGGCCTTCTTTTGTGTAGTCCGTTCAATTACAGAGAGAAGTGGAAAAAAGAAAAGAGAAGAAAACAAATAAGAAAATCTGTCCTCAGCTCTGTGTGTGAATATGTCAGCAAAACACTTTTATGTGTGAGAACGTGAGGAGTTAAGGGTGGTTTGACACAGACACTGTAACATTTAGGAAAAAGGGTAGAAATGCAGGAAAACAGGGAGAGATGGTTCTTATGCCTCTGCTCTCCGAGCTGTAGTGGGATGTGACCTGGCTCAGTGATGAGGGCTGAGGCTGGGATAAAACTATGATGGGTGTCTGTACTAAATCACTGAATAGTACATTGAAAGAGGCTGATTTTTTCAGCATTTGTCTTTCCTCCCCACATAAGAGCTGCTGTGTTGCACAAATTCACTCCCTCTAATGAATTCGGCTATGAACTCACCTCCGAAAAATGGCCCTCTGAACAGAGGGGCTCTCTACAACTTTAGTGAGCTGTGAAAAACAACCTTTGTCTCATCAGATAACCCTGTAATCCTGTAACCAAGGAAAGCACAAGTTGTTTGCATCTCTTATCAGCGTCAGGGATTAGTGTGTATATAGATTTTAATGCAGCAGGCCTTGATGATGATTTGCCATCATGCTGTATGTTGAAGTAAAACAGAATAGATTGTCTTGGAAATTACAGTCAGAAATCAGACTATAAGTTCTCAATTATTTCAGCTATGTTTTAGCTCAGACTATTTTAACTATGTAAGCTCTCATGATTTGATATATGATTTAAGATGCATGGCTGTATCGTGTATGTACCTTATTTTACGTTTCTAGATTGTATTTTGCCTCATTATTCTGAAGCCTTTAGCAAGAATCAGTCCCGATTCAATTTATCTATTGAGAAATATGAACTGACTTTTAAGACAGAGCGAAATAAGACATTAAAAGCATTTAACAAACAGAGCCTGATTATTAAAAGAGAGAGAGCATGAAACAAAACACTGAATGGATGCTGACCAAGCACTAAAACGTTACACTCCATCTGCCACTAATGAGTAGTTTTCAGTTTACTTCAAGCATGCAAAGAGAATGAAAAGGATGTCTGTCGTTGTATTTGCATGTGTGTGTGCGTGTTTGTGTGTGTTTGTGTGATTGACACTCTCTTGTGTGTCGGCAGGCCCTCGAGCATGCACAGAGAGTGAGTATCGCTGTGACAACCTGCACTGCATTCCTGACCGTTGGGTGTGTGACCATGACAACGACTGTGAGGATAACTCAGATGAAAGGGACTGTGGTGAGCCGATTCTCTTTGTCTGAGCCTCGAGCATTTCCAGTGGGGGGCACCGCAGCCTCTTCTGAAATTGTTCAGCTGTTCAAATGTTTTGAACCATCTTTTGTTCGTTTTTGAATAGTTCTACATGCCATATAATTAATTACTATATTATTGCTGATTTATGGATCGTATTGAGCCGTGCATGGACACTTTTGACGCATTGTGCTGTGTTAAAAGTGCTGCCAATGCATTAAGCGTGAGGGAGGGAATGACATGAAACTGATTCATTTTGGCCAGTATATTGTTCGAATAATGATATTCCAGTCTGAATTTATGTTGAAATATCAAAGTGTTTGTATGTACAGTACTCACACACTTGAAGAGTAAAATTACATTTTGTTGATATTTTAAGTGAACACATCCTCTACACAAATCTTTGCTCATTGTAATCCAGAGTGTCTGTTTATATGTTGTGGCCAAATGTTGTGGTCAGGTTCCCAGACAAAGGAAAATGTCTATTCACTGCCCGACTGGGTTTATTAATCCCTGTTCTGGAAACCAAACCTATATGTTTAGTTTTTCCCACCAGTATGTTAATTCAACAAATACACAGTACATATTCACTAAAATGAGCACAAGTACCTTCTCTGTAAAGGATTTGTAGTTACTTTCTCAGAAATTACCAAAACATGAGTTGACCGGAGGGCTCAAACATGTGCATACATCTGTGCTGTAGTTTCCTAATCATAGCCTTGTTCTTTAGTAATAAGTCTGTCCACACCATTGCCAGGAGAATGCTAAGTGCTCAGCTTGGCCACAGTGTTGCAGACTTCCTGTTAGATAGGGCTGCTGCCAACCTTTCTTCCCAATGAGAACTTTGTGTAGTTACATCCTCTTAGGCACAAGGCAAATAGCACAGTTGATGCTCTAAGAGAGTGCGGTGCACACTGTGCTTTTAACACTGTGTTTGATGTACTGGCAACAGTGTATAGAGTGTAATGCTCCTTATCGTAATTGTGTTGAAGAGTTGCGGACATGCCATCCTGGGTATTTCCAGTGTGATAGTGGCCACTGTGTCGCTGAGCGCTTCAAATGTGATGGCAATGCAGACTGCTTGGACTTCACTGATGAGATGTCATGTCGTGAGTTTTCCTTTCTTTCCTTCTTCTTTAGCCACACAGCTGTAGGTCCCATTCAAAGCAGTTAATCCTGAAGTGAATAAACTGGTACACACTATGTGGAATTAACTTCCTGATCCAGTTTTTAAAAATTGAATCAAATAATCAAAGGAGTACAATTATATTTATTTTGATTTCTGCCTGATTCTTGTGATATTTTTTCACATTGGTCTGTGTGTGTGTGTTGTCATCGTCCATATCCTTTGCAGCGACCCGGTACCCAAACGGCACATACTGTCCTCCCTTCCTCTTCGAGTGTAAGAACCACGTGTGTGTTCAGCAGCACTGGAGATGTGATGGAGACAATGACTGTGGAGATGGGTCAGATGAGGAGCTACATCTTTGCTGTAAGACAACATTTCTGATTTTGTAGCAAAAATCAGTGGGTATAAATAGTGGGTCTTTTTATTCCAGGATCCTGTGTATTCATTTGTAGCCATTTTGGATATACTAAGTTTTTGAAAAGAATAACAATGCCTTGTAATGTAAAATATTATTTCTATGTTAGGGGTTATAATGATATCAATATAACTCTGATATTTCTTGTTTGGGTAAAGCAAATTCCTTTACACAACACACTTTCATGGTAGTTTCATAGTAGTAACTGAATAATGTGCCTATATTTTAAGATTTTTAACAATAAAAACTAAATGAAACACTTGCCTTGTCTTTTCAGTGGATATCTCATGTGAAGCTCCATTCCGTTTCCGTTGTGACAACAACCGCTGCATCTACAGTCATGAGCTCTGCAACTCCGTGGACGACTGTGGGGACAGAACGGATGAAAAGGAGGAGCACTGTGAGTGAAGGCAAAAATGTTCTAATGGTTAAGATTAGGTTTGGTAATGATGGTTTGGTTAGGTTTGGTAACAATGTAAAAGGAGCTGACATTTTCAAAAGCTGGGAAAATGTTCTGACTCTTTATCATGGTGATGATGATTACCATTGGTGTGTGTGAAATGATCAATTAAGCCACTTAAGAAATCATAAAAGTTGGTAAACAACATAAATAACATGATGAAACACAATATGTTTAATTTAAATTTGCTCCTCCGCTCCATGCTCCCTAAAAGCCTCTGTACAGTAGAAATCTCTTTGATGAGTCAATGTGATTCTCTCCTTGTTATTCAGGTGTAACCCCCACTCATGGGCCTTGCTCTCCTGATGAGTATAAATGTGGAAATGGACATTGCATTCCCCTTCAGTATGCCTGCGATGATTACGATGACTGCGGAGACCAGACTGACGAACTGGGCTGCAGTGAGTAAACACACAACACCGTTAAATTCACTCAGCTGTTTATGGCAACAAGCAATCATCTCAGTGAACAGCATTTTATGTGTAAATGTCATGACAAAAATGGCAATGTCTGCATGTGTACCTGTTTCTCTGTGCTAGATAATGGCAATGGACGTTCTTGCAGTGAGAATCTGTGTGAACACAACTGCACTGACCTGACTGATGGAGGATTTATCTGCTCCTGCAGACCAGGATATAAACCCAGGGAAGAGAACAGGAACTCCTGCGAGGGTGAGTGATAAAAACACAAATAAAGGCATCAACATCAAATAGTAACAGTAACACCTGTGGGAGCACTACGCCATTTTCTGAAGATAATCATTCATTTGTCTGTAGTCA
>JBBKCR010000002.1:18744149-18756154 GCA_037577295.1 Ladigesia roloffi | reverse complement strand
AACTCTTTTCAGCTATTTTCAATGCAGAATATTTTAATGTCCTGAAAAAGTTCACAGCATGAATATGGGAAGGAATACATAGTGTTTCGCGTCTAAAAGTTTTTAGCTTGTAGCTTTTGTGGGTGTTGGTTTATTCTGATTCCGAATGGTATCCCATGTCTTTAGGATGAGAACTTTGCAGATGCTGGAAGGCAACCTGTCACATTTGAAAATCCGCTCTATACAACAGCAACAGGAGCGTCCAGTGATCCCGCAGTCATACATGCAACACAGGTAAACTAGGGCATGAATCATACCATGCATTTCAAAGTTTAATTATGTCCTATTATACCAACCTGCCCTGTTATCAAAAACCCAAAAACAAAAGAAAATTGTTTCTACAGGTGACTGTGAATGTCAGTGGTGATCAGATAGAGAACAACTTTTCAAACCCCATGTACCATGCACAGCAGCAGGCAGTGGAGGTGAAAAGTATTCCAGTAGGATCTAAGACTACACAGGTGAGAACACATTTAAAATAGATAAATATATCACATATAAATATATCAAATATATATAAATATATCAAAGCTAAAATATGACCCATTGTACTATAACTTGTTTATGTTTTAGGAGTCCAAGTGGAGCTTCTTCAAAAGAAAACTGAAACCAAGTACAACATTTGAAAACCCAACGTACTCAGAGGTGAGTTATTATATATATTACCAGTCAAAAGATTTAGAACATCCCAGTGTTTAAGCTGTGTTTAATTGAAATTCAAATCTAATAAATATCATGAAATGGTACAAAGGACAGTGCTGACCTGTGAGATGTTTAAACATTGTAAGGTTACACGGAACTGCAAAAAAAATGGTAGCTTCATGCTGTACTTCTGGTATGTGCCTGCATTGGTACAACAATAACATCAAAGCTCTGCCAGAACTACCTTAGAAGAGTGAAAGCAAAACAACCTATGAGTGCGCTCCCTTATGGGAACTTCTGCAACTTCTGAACTTCCGTGTGTGTGTGTGTGTGATCTGAATGGTGCTCTTAATTCTGAGCAGTGGCAAAACAGGAGGGACAAGTTTCAGGCTGTTTGATTTTATGATTGAATATACTTCCAGCACATATTTCCACTTCAAATCAGCACTAATAGCATGGTTAAGCAGAAAACTGAAATAGCTTTATTGTGAATACACGGTAATAATGTGATTCAGTACAATAAGGCTAGCTAATATACTTCGTGTAATATACTGTTACTGGTTCACAGTCTTTTGTGTCATGATTTTCATTGGTGAATTTTTTAATATTTATTTCCGAAGAAATGCCACGGTTATAGCACCATATCACAAATTTATGTATGAAGTGCAAATTAGTTATTCTCAACGGATTCTCCTAAAAAAAAGTAGCCATTTTAAATATTTATGCTGCTAAGGTTAAAATGTTTGTAATTTTGTAGAAGGCATACCTTTATGGTCTGGGATTTGACTTGCCTATGACTTATAGTTTGAAATTAGGCCTGTATTAACTCATTACTTACATGTTACTGTCAGCTCAACGACCTGTTCCCACATCTGGTCAACCATATTCAGTTACCATCCATTATATTACCATAGTGTACTTGCATCTACTGTGAGATTTTGCCCAAATAAGCTATACAAGCTGTATTCAGGTGCCCTGTGCTTTCACCATCACTTCTGATCATGTTTTTAGGCATTCATTGGAGCAGTTACATTCATTAATAACATTTTGATTGTGTTTGTTTGGTTTCAGATGCAGGATGAACAGTCTGCAGGTGGCATGGAAGGCAGTTCCTCCAGCCAGCCATCTCCCTTTGTCCCGCCTCCCAAACCCACAAAGCGGGAGAAACCCAGCATGTACTCCCCTACAGAGGACACCTTCCGAGACACAGCCAACCTGGTCAAAGAAGACAGTGACATTTAACTGTCCCTTTCCTCTCTCTAACTCTCTTTCACACACAAGGGGAAAACAAAGACAAACTATCCCTCTTTGCACAGAATCTATTTTTATATGCAGCCTGTGTACAAAAAAGAAACTTAAGATTATTTTGAAAAGAGACTAGATGTTTGTATAACCCACAGAAAAAAAGTCTATTCAGACTATGCCTTCTGCTGTTTCTTATGCCAATTCATGTTTTATGATTTTTTTATTGTGATGTACTATATGTATATCTTTGCACTGATGCTGCTGATGGTAAAATGTTATGAATATGTTGTACATTTGTAAATTTGAAAAGATTTTGTTGGTAATATCCTTTGGTAATAGAATATTTTGCAATAGAATATTCTTTTTCTTAGAGATACTGAAACACGGTGACAGGCAAACATGGCGACATGCGAGTAAAACACACTGAGCTGTAATTGGTTGCCATTACTTTACCATCTTTTTTTGCATATCAATTTACATGAAGATTTGCCACTGGAACAAACAATGTGCATCTCATCTTGCATATTTATATACCTCATCTGTGGACTGACCAACACAATGATGGAGAGATTACAGTTTGGTCCACTGTTCACAATCAGTTCCTCAGCAGTATGTTTTCTTCATATTAAAACATGTCAATATTAAATAAGGTTATCATTTTTGAATTTATGGCCTGCTGAAGACTACTGTAACTTCAGGGTGTACTTATTTACAGGTATGTTTTTGGGTTGATTTTAAACTACATAGTATCTCACTGCCCCAAGAAGAATCACACTTATGAAGCCTCCTTAATCAGTTGATCTTAAAAATTCATTTTTTTAGAGTAGGCAAGTACTGAAATTTGAGGGTAGCATTCCTGTAGCATTTGGACTGGAATCCTGTCATTTAAGAGAAAGGGACTGGTAACAGAATATGCTGTTTTTAAAAGAAAATGAAAATAAAAACAAACTTGTGTCTTACATTTGTGCTCGGGAGTGCGGAGGAGAAGGTTTATCAATGAAGACAATGATACAAATATAATGCTGGCCTATTGTTAGAACTTTCAGTGATACTTGATATTGTGTTTATTGTGTACTGAATGCAAATATTAGGATACATTTTCAAACTTTATTGAACTGAAAGGTTTTACTGGACTGGGTATAGTACAGGTGAAGTATGTATTCATATTTACCCTTGGTTCCGGCCGATCATTTTCACTGCTAGCTAACCTAATGAAGTATATAAAGAATAAATTCTATGTTTTTTAATTATTTTGTATATTATTCAAAAGAAAATGAACATACTTCATCGATAGAAAGGAACTGGAAAAGAAATTTGACAAAAGCTGCTGAGGAAAACAAATCAAATAAATGTCTTGTTTTATAACATGTTTTGCCTAAACTGTTTTTTTTATATTTAGTATATATTTTTTAATGGGATTTAAAATGAGATGTCATTATATATTTAGCAGAATGGACTACTCACTGGAAACCACGAAAGTCACATGTTACTATATATTTTGCATAGAAAGTAGATTTTCTACACTAGGTACATCACTGAAAATTCACTTGCCATTAATCAGGATTGTAGTCACCCTAACAACAGAGGAAAAGAAACTAAGGTTACTTTAACATCTTAAACTCTAACATAGTAAGTTCTGTATCAAATTTATTTGTGTTTTTGTGCTCATGAGTGCAAACAGCATGCAGCTCTATGTCTCGGGTGTCAGGCATCCCAATTACCTTTGTCTATATTATTGGGGCAAAGGAATTGGGATGCCTAACCATTTCACCAACAGGGATTTTAATGACACTGCACTCAGATTCTGGTCCCACTTTGTAGTTGGACTCCAAAGGGTGATTCATATACATATACATTGACTATATACAAGTGTGTATACACACACACACACACAAATATATGTATTACCTGAAGATGAAAGCATATAGTTTACTAGTATCACAGAAACAAAAATAGAAATATACAGATTTTACATTTATTTGCAAAGAAACACATTATTCTTCAATAAAATCTTATCAGATAATGAAAAAAAAATCAACTAAGAAGCAAAAAAACACATCATGCTGTAGGATGTGTCTTCTCGTTTTCCACATTCCACATCTACATCTACATTCCAAAACATGTGAGTTGAAAAGTAGGCAGTATACACCCTGCCACTCAACTTGCTTTAGGCGATGGCAGGAGTGCATTAATGACGAAGTCAATTACAAATGAAGGAAGGTAAGACAGAGGTATCCAGAAGAGTTTGGCGTCCCAGCCTGCTCCATAGCGCGTGCGTGGGTACTTGGCAGAGAGGGCATGCTGCATACATGAGGTCACTTTGGAAATGTCTTCACTGCACAAAATGCCCATTGAAAATGCCTGGGTCTTTAAATCTGGAAAAGACAGGATTGCAAATGTTTATGAGAATATCTCATTCAGCACAAAAACAGTGTCTTACAATCCTTTTTCATGAATGTATTTCTAAACAGACTGAACCAGTCTGGTTAAAAAATAATAATTCACATCTCAAAGCAAGAACTTTCCCAAATCTAACAAAATAAACTTATATCATATCTAAACCTGCAACTCAAGAAACATTATTTACTCAACTTCAACCATTATATTAACCTCAGAACCCTCTCAGATTACTAACATTCCTGCAGGTAAGAGTCTCCGTATGACCCCCTGACATCTGCTGGGAGGTTGTCCCATCGTATTTTCAGGTCAGCCTCAATAAGATCCAAGTCTGTTACTCTTGTTTTGAAGAATCCAGGCTCAATAATGCTCACATTCATGCCAAAATGCTGCATGTCTCTCCTAATTACACACACAGAAAAACAACAGATAGAGCATTCAAATAGACCAGCAAGAAATGTGTACAAGGCCACAATTTGCAAAAAACCTGAGTAACCATTCATCTTGTATTTCTCCTTAAATGTATTGTTTTGTCATCCTTAGTTTTAAGTCTGGTTTTGGAATTATTCTTTTAAAATTAATTCAGCATACTGTGTATTGCAAGACTATTTTCATTCATCATTCATTATTTCAGCTCAAAGTAGACTTGACAGTAGACATGTATAACAATAAAACCCAACAATTCGAAACGAGGCACTGTAACATACTATAATAAAATAATAAAACAACAAAAACAAACCAGGTCATGAAATAAGCTTTATCTAAGAAGTTATCTAAAGAGCAGTTTAAGAAAATTAAAACATCAAACAAACTAAACACAATAATCCAATAAATGTAGTTATAAAACAATCCGAAATAAAAACAATTAGACAATAAAAATGAAAAAACCCTACGAGTATCAATGGAGACAGATTCAGTGCATCTTGTATCTTACTCAAACTCACGGTGACTAATTCCTGCATAACCAAGTCCAGTAAAATGTAACACTGCACAAGCTAAAATCCGTATGAGCTGCTCTTAAAAACAGTATAAACTTAGTATTTAAATGCCTTAAAACCTATTTATATAGTTCCAAGTTGGGTAGTTCTTGAACCATATCATAGCATTACAATTAAAATCAATACAACACCAGATTTTCTGGTAGTAAAGAGGGCAGAATCAGACTGTCAAGTGTGGGAACAAGTTCATTTACAACCAGGGTAGTAGAGGTAACAGTGCTATTTTTTCTCTATAGCCAGATTGTCCATGACAAAGATTATTTATCTACTTACAACTCTAAAATATATGATAAACATGGCAGCTGCAATATTGGTGTGTAAATGCTTAGATTAGATGTTTTGCCACTTTTAAGCTACAGGTTTAAATTAACTGTTTTTTAGACACATATATAAATTTATATAAATCAGAGATTAAATGTTATGCTATTTGATCTGAAATGATCAGTACATTTCATCTGAAATTATTTAAAAGAACTCAGGCTGTATTCAGTAGTTAATTTCCTAGGGTAAATGGTTAAAAGGGCTTTAGTGAATATTTTTGTGGGAGAAAGGGTCAAGGATGCATTATCTGCATGGCTACAGGATCAGTGTGTCAAAGGTCCCACAGAAGTGCTACCATCTTCAAATAGTTTGGTTACAGATAATAATCAGATTTAAATTAATTTGCATTTTTTTCTGTTACACTTTAAATCCTGGCAACTCAGAAACAAAGCCCTGTTAGGAAATTGACCATAAATATTTAGACATTTTATTCCAAATGCTACAAAACTGCCTCTGCTGTTGTTTATGGAAAAAAAATTGTATGCAATACCTCAATCCATCTGAAAATGCTTCCACACCCCATTTGGACAGACAGTAGCCTCCTCCAGTCAAAGAGAGTCTGCCCAATATACTAGCAACATTCACAACCCTGCCCTTAGCCTTCTTTAGCAAGGGCAGAAACTGCAGGGTCACATCGATCAGCCCCATCAGATTAACATCCAGAACCTGCTTAAAGTCTTCCAGCTGCATCCAATCTGTTGGCCCAATAGGGATAGATCGTCCAGCATTATTCACCAAACCCCACAGACCTATAAAATAAAAAACAAGATATCCATTTAGTAACCAAAAAGCTTATTGGGGTTCAAACAAATCTATAAGACTGTAATTTTTCAGCCATGCAAAGGAAAAAAAAACACTGAAAATAATTATAGCAGCTTTACAAAGAGCTCAACTGAAACTACTAGCAAGGCAGACTAGATCACAGTACGCTATTTTCACTGCAGCAACAGTGTGACAGGGCTACTATTCCTGTCTAATAGATTTGGAGAACTAATATGAAATACGTGGTAAATTCATACGATGCATTAACATAGATAGAGATCTAACTTGGTCTTTACATAAACCCTGTAACAGCCTATAAAACTCTCAGAAATGCTCATGTAGGTCTATGAAATTTGTTCTCTGCTTCAGATTTAGAAATGCAGATTTAAGAGTTTACTTTAAGGGGTGGACAGTAGAGCAAGACATCATTATTTTCTGTGAGTTGTAGGTCCAGCAGAATTGGAAGAATTGTTATGGTTTTACTCCAATATCTTTACCAGCAGTTGTACTGGAGAACAAAATGAAGTATCTAACACCTTATGGTACCCACAATGACAATACTACTGAGGATTTAAATTGTGCATGCACAATTTAAATTTCTGTCAATATTCTTGGTTAAGTACAATATTTTTCTTGTATATTTCTAACAGTATCACATTTACATTCAAGCCATACAGGACTTTAACTCCATGTTTTGCATTTAAAAAGAATCAGAAGTCAATGTTTTGCTAGTATCAGAAAAAGTACCTATAAAAAGTCAAACAGTCCCATGAAGCTTGTTGTCTGCTTCAGACTGAAAAATGTAGATTTATGGGGTTGGTGTGAAGGCTGTGTGGTCGTCAAAGCCCCCCTATCTCCACTTTATCTTGAGCTGTGCTTGACTCGAGCTGGCACCCTAACCCCCTTCTACCTCCCAGCCCCCCATCACCTCTCTCTCCAACCTCCTGGTGCACCAGCTCCACTGCTCTGGCGATGCTTTCATTCTTGGTCACGTCTAGAAGAACTGGCTTTAAGCCTGAGGAGGCCGTTGCTTGCAGGCTGCAGGCTCCAGCTTCTGTCAGACATCCAGCGATCACCCGGAAGCCCTGCTGGTCGAGCTGGTGGGCCAGCAGATTCCCAAATCCGCTGTCACATCCTGTGATGAACACGTATTTCTGAAAGACTTTGTCAATTTTAAGTGAGTCCCTTACATACCAAGCAGTGGCTGCAAGAGCTATGATCCCCAGTAGGCACCACCAGACTACATCTGAGGAGACCACCTGAAAATCACAGATATTTCTGAGCTGATGAGTTGGTGGACTGGCAAAATAATTTTCAAGTAAAAGTGGTCATTAATTTCTTACCCGTACGAGGTTCAAGAAGGCACTGTCAGATACCTGAAAACAAAATCAGGAAGGTTTTATGGAGACAAGATAAGATTCAATCTTAGGCATTTTAATGTTTAAACATACGACAAACGTATTTGCCTTAAATTATTCCAGAAAATAGCCCTCCTTTACAATAATAATTTTAGACACTATTATCCTATAATTATTCAACCTCTTATGGTGGGTGGGGGCTTTTTTGAAAATTCGTTTATCTAAGAAATATGTTTATTGTCTGCTGTTTTTTTAAATACTAGAAGAAAGCAACGTTCTTGTAGACATTTAAATGGCCTACTAGCACCACCTGGTGGCCAGTTTTGGAAGAATTACAAAACTGTTTTTATGAGACTTGTATGGCACCTGGAAGAGGCTTCAGTTTTGTGTCTTATCACACAATTGCACGAATTATATGACAAACCGTCTGCATGCAATCGCCACTGCAGAATGGTTGCATGGCATATTAAGAGGTGGGATGTATCAGACAACAGAAATGTCCTTCAGCAAGCCACCACCCAAAAGGGTATATAAAGCAACAAAAGGCTTTTTGTACTTCAAAATCCTTGACAAATGATTAATGCATACACCTCATGTTGTCTTGTCGTTAAAGTACATGCAAGAATATCTTCTCTAGCAGATAAAAACAATCAAATGTTTAACACATTATGATAATATATGCTACAGTGATATTACAGAGTCTCACACACACATGCACACAAAGTGAACTTACCATGACTGCTATATCAAATCTGAAATCTCTGATTTTATTTGGTCACGCCGCTGTGGAAAGAAGAGTCTGTTCTCATTCCATAGTCAGATCCCACTACCTCCCTCAGTAAAGGAAGTTGGACTACTGGAGTTGTGTCAAAGGTCTCTTGCACACAAGTAAACAAGAACCCAGTGGTTGTGCTATAAAGTCTAACTATATTGCATTATTTCTATTGCATTCATTGAGCGATTTCCCCGGTACATTGAAGGTTATGCTATACTTGACTTGATGCAAAGTGACTACTCGTTATTGAAGGAGGTCAACTGATTTTATATGAGAAGACCTGCTATGTCTAACACACTCTAATATGATGTTTCATATCCTGAGTAGATAACACGGCACTGATTGTATGACAAAGTACAGTAATAAAAGATGGTTTATTGATGAGTTATGCAATGAGCATATGCTAGAAAATGTTTTCATTCAGTTTCATGTTTGATATTATGGGTCTTGGTGCACAGACAAATAATGTATGATAACAAAATGTCCCATTACAGTCTTGCTATTTAACATAGGCATTAAACTGTCGATAAACTGTTAGAAATGGTAGGGCAGCTACTCTCCCTGCAGAGCATCTACCATCGCAGAGTCCACAAGAGAGCTGCCTCCATTCTGAAAGACCCCACACCCTCCCGGACTGTTTAAACACCTGCCCTCAGGATCTAGCACCTCACGACTCAAAAACTCCTTCTTCACCACTGCCATCAGACTCCTGAACACCTACCTCATACTGTCATTTTGCACATAAGGTCACTTTGCACATAAAGCTCACATCCATCTACCTCATACAATAATTTTATGCTCCTTTGCACATTTCTTTCATTGTAATTGCACAATTGATCCACATCTGCACACAATTAGTCTTCACTTATTTTATTGTATTTTTTTTAATCTCTTTTTACATATATATACATATATATTTTTTTATGTTATTCTTTGATATTTTAGTTATTTTACTTTTACTTATTTATTTACTCTTAAATGGGCATTTGTGTATGGACAGCAAAGAAAGAATTTCATTGCACAGAGAAATGCAATTTCTTCTGTACACATGACAAAGCTTTGAATCTTGAATCTTGAATGAAGGGTACAACAGCACATGAAAAAGGAAACACAAGTCAATTTAAAACATTTATATTTGAATTACATTTCTTTTCACACTGAGCGCTCAGATGCAAGCCAGCTGCAGTGTCGTGATTACAGTTTCCTCTGTGGTGAATAAAGTTTCCTGATTCTGATTTAATTGGGTGCAAAAGACACAAAGTTTCATGTGAAGCAAGCTTGGTATTCTGATCAATATAAATGGAAACAAGTTGCATAAAAATTAAACAAAAAACTATTTGGTTATATTTGATTATTTCATTGATTAATGTGATCATTCACCATGTGTAACCATGGTTAGCTCTAAATAAAAACTGATGCAGTCTACAAAATGGAAACTTTAGGTTTGACAACATTTCTTGACAGCAGGGCATCAGCGATGCAGGTTGGCATGTAGGAAACGGGTAGCCAGAAGAATTTCGCATCCCAGCCAGGAGAGTAGCGCATACGTGGGTAGGCAGCTGAGACGGCATGCTCCATTGAGCTCACCACCTTCATCAGGTCTCCATCCAGCATCTTCACAAACTTCTCCTTCATCATTAATTTCACTAAAAGAGGTGAGGCATGTTGTTGAGACCTTGACATGCATCTCTGCTCATCAATATTCATCAATTGTAAAATAACTATAATATTCTTTTGGGTTTGAAGCTTGGTGTCGGAAAAAACAGTCTAATCGGTTTCCTCAACCTAAAGTGGGGGATTAAGTTTTTGGGGGGTTTTTTGCAGCAGCCCACTGAGTGAGAGGGAAGGCTGTCATGTTTTCGAAAGAAGTTTGAGTGATGATTATGATTCAAGCAATATTGTATTATTATGACAAAAAATGCATATTACACCTTTAAAACTCACCCCGGTCTACGTAGTCTGTTCCATAGTCATCCTTGACTTCTTGTGGCAGTCTGTCCCACAACTTCACAATGTTGTTCTGAATAATTTTAACATCCGTCACGCTTGTTTTAAAGAATCCAGGTTCAATACACAACACTTTAACTCCAAACGGTGCCATGTTCATCCTGTCAACATACAGCATAACATTTTGTCAGGATAACAGTATTACCAGTTCAAAAACAAACATTTATAGCCTTACACTTTGAAATTAATGTATCTGCCCGTTTTTTCTAATTCCATAGAATCCCAGTGTATTAATATTATTTTCAATAAGACATCAAAAGAAAGTTATACATTAATTAAACCTTGTACCTACAGTCACTGGCCCTTTTTTATCAGGTAGAGTGCTGATTTCAGGTTTGTGAACATTTTGGAATGTCTTTACTTCTACAGAAATCTGACCTAAAACATCATAAAATGTTGATATGTAATAATAGATAAATAGCTCAATTTGACAAATAGGACAAAACATTCACTTTAATGAAGAAATATATTTAATGAGGAAAATGTGTGCGATAAAGTCAGGTGATTCCATTCAATGAATTGGTAATTGGGCATGAACGTTGTTTTATTTTAAGAATAGAGGTCTTTACGTGAACAAAGAAGGCTTCTATAGACCGCAAAAAAGGAGTTATTGATGCTCATCAAGTTGGTTACAAAACCATTTCTAAATAGTTTAAAATCCACCAGAGCACGGAGAAAATTCAAGACCACTATTATCCGACCCAGGAGGAGGGGTTGACCAACAAATGTCACTCCAAGAGCAACGGGTGTAATAGTCCACAAAGTCACAAAGGAACCCAGGGTACATTCTGAACTAAAGGTCTCTCATGTTTTATGAGTCCAGTGTGATGGTCCCAACTAGGATACCACCTGTGGATATGTCCATAAAACTCAGAGTCCAAGTGAGGGTGAAAAATATATAGATTTATTTCAGGCTTGAGGACAAATTGCCCAAGCATCCACAAGTGCAATCAAAACAAAGGATCAAAGGCAACCAGTGGTAATTTTTCATACAACATACACACATATAAGATTAAGTTTGTGCACTAACTCAATCAAAACAATGTTCGCTACATAATAAAATTACCTATGTAAAAATGTGTGTTGGTGTAAATACATCATTTTACAAATGGTTAACCTTAGAAGTGGGCATCCACAAGGTCTCACTCCATGTGCAATGAAACAAAGAATACAGTTGTTTATGTGCAGTCACATCATGACCGTCACATCCACCATGAAGAGAACACTGAACAACAAAAAAACACTCCGCTAAAAAACAACACTGCTGCTTCTCTAGAATACACATGGACAAACCAGTATGCTACTGGAAACATGTTTCGTGTATGTGGAGTGGTGGAGGTAGCTCAGTGGTTAGGATACTTGCCTGCGGACCATAAGGTCCTGAGTTCGAATCTTACCCCCAGCACCACCACTGGGTCCCTGAGCAAGACCCTTAACCCCAAGTTGCTCCAGGGAGACTGT
>JBBKCR010000002.1:18707621-18729382 GCA_037577295.1 Ladigesia roloffi | reverse complement strand
GTCTAATGTGACCATGTTTATCTTCCTATAAACACATACATATGCTAAAATAAGCTTATATATGTTTTAAGACAACACTAGGTTTAACTAAGGTTAAATGTGAGTGTGCTTGAAACACTTCTCTCTGGAATGTTTTTTAAGGACATTAATTATTTTAGCATATGTATGCGTTTATAGGTGGATAAACATGGGCAAAATATCAGCAATTAGCCATTATGTTACTAATCATGGTCAGTTTCTTAGATACATGCATTATTGTTGCCTGAAAGTTTTCAGAATACATGTTTTATTTTTCAGTTCTTTGTGAAAATTTGTGAAAAAAATGTTCTTTTTATATTTTGATGGCTAGACGATCGACATCCCGGTACACAACAATATGCCTCGTTTTCAATTCAATATGGCTGCGGGCTGAATAAGGCGTATACCCAAGTCCTGATCGGGACGTGATTGGATCAGGTCATCCCTTATTACCATGCTCAATTTATTTTCTGTTCTGAACTCATGGCACGTATTTCAATACCACTCAAACCAACTTGTAACTGACAATTTCCCCCAGTTCTATAATAAAGCATTTTGTTTAAACCAGTAATTTATATGACTCAAATTCTGAAAAGGGTGTGGAAGCCCCAAAATGTGTTCTAGAGTTCTCCTAAGGTCTTTCACATTAAATACATTTGAAACAATAAAAAATTCTGTACATTGCTTGATTACAGCTGTAATCAACACCAAAAGCCCTATTTAATCAGGCACTCACCGCAGAGTAGAACGTCTGTAACCCTGCAGATTGGAGAGGGAAGCATTCAGCTGAAAAATAACATGAGAAATGCTGAAACAATGCAAATCCACCAACTCAAATGCTCTCAACCAAAATGACACCACACACAACTTTTTTAAAAGTTAACTATAAACAGCTCAGCTACAACAATAAAACCACTAAGTGTTGGAGTGAATAACACTGATTATCTCATCACAATAGCACTCTTAAAAGGTGGGAGGTGTTAGGCAGCAAATACATTTTCAATTCTTGAAGCTGGTGTGTTTAAAGCTGAAAACATTTGCAAGAATAAGCATCTGATGCTTTGAGGCTATGCCCGGAGCACATCTCTGAAAAACAGCTTATGAACATGGGACTGTAGAGCTGCAGACTGGGCAGAGTGCCCATGCTGACCCCTGCCCTCCACCATAAGCCTACAGTGAATATGTAATTATCAAAACTGGACAATGGAGCAATGGCTTAAGTGACCTGATGTGTCCTGATGAGTCATATTTTCTTTAAAATAAAGTGGACAGTTGAATGCATGTACATCACTTTCCTGGGACACCAACAAGTTTGTGACTGAGAAACTGAAAAACATCCATGAATTATTTGACTAGAACCCCCCCACACCCAGTCCAGCATGTACACATGATTAAACTTGCCCACCCAAAAGACATCCAAACATTGTATTCTATGTTCATATCAAGCAGACCTAATGCAGTTCAGAGAAACTAATTACAGCACACACCACCAGGTGAGTCAAAAGGTCTGATAAATGGTTTTCAATAAAATGTTAAGTGTCTTACCAGCTGTAGGATCTCCTTGCGAAGTTCATGTAGATCAGCATTCTTGAGGAACAGAGAGCTGTTCACACTGAACATCCCAAGGAATGTCTTTGCTGTGGGACAGATAGACAGAACACTGAAGCTTGTCTCCACTGGCTTTTATTTATTTTGTCTTTAACACTAGGCTCAGTAACTGAACATAATATCAGAGCAACTAATGACAATTAGATGATTGAAATCACCACACATAATCCATTTATGGGGCTCTTCCATTTACAATGGTCTCTACATACAGCATTTTATGTTTATGACACTCTTTCTCACTCCCACTCCCAGTTGACTTACAGTTAGCCTTTTACTTATGTATGTTATGGGTGAACTAGTTTGGTTGCATGTGGCAGAAGTTAACACAGTCATGTGGTGTATTCATGATGACATTTTACTTTTCTGTTTTCTATGGTTTATTTGTGTTTTATGATTTTATAATGGCGTTAGGATCAGTACGTGACTTAGGCTAGAGTGTGTTTACACTTACACCAAAATTTGGGGTACATCACTGTGGAAGGAACTGGTCTGTGTCCTAACTCAAGGTCCCCTTGTATTTTAAAATGTGAATTTTTTATATATTCGAAGGAGCCCAACATCTGGTTGACTTTACCATCAAGCTGTCCTCAGTTTTTACGAGAACTTTACTCTTCTACCACCTACCCTGCGTGCAGCTACGGCCGTCCTCCAGATCATAGCCCAGAGCACACTCACAGCTGAATGACCCGTTGGTGTTCTGACACTTTGAGTCTTCAGGGCACGGGCTGCTCACACACTCGTCCACATCTGAGGAACAACAGAGGCACACCACCATCGTTCATTTATCAGCTTAAATAAAGAATGGCATCTTTCTGTGACATGTCATTCTTAATATATGAGTGAGCAGAAAGTGGCCCCAGTCTGCTCTCATTTTTGAAAATAATTTTGTGAGGGTTTTCAAATTGATGTGAACGCACTGTTTAGTCATGACAGGCTGTTCATGGCTGAATATCTCACCCTCAGTACAGGTGGCTCCCGTCCAGGAGGGAAGACACTCACACCTGTAGCCATGCCCTAAAGTCTCCACACACCTGCCTCCATTAGCACAGGGCCCACATATGTGACCTGAAAAGAGAGCACATGACAGAATAAAACACCCTCATACTGATCTAAACATACAAGCTTTGAAAAAATGTACTGCATTGCAAACATCACCATTAAAAAAACAGAACAGGAACTGAACTGTCAAATACTTGTGCAAAACAGACTTAATGTGTAATATAGAACAATCTAAAGCACTAACAACGTTGTGAACATTTTACATGTTACTACAGTTTTACTTTTCTATGTGTGCATGCCATATCCACAATCTTATTAAAGCTGATATATATTTTTGCAGAAATGTAAAACATTCTGTAACTAAAACTATTTAAATAACCAACATATTTACCACAATTATAAAGTATAAACCTACACAGAAGGTCAACATTTGTTTATTATTTTGTCCCATTAGACTTACTGTATTTAGCTAATGTGAATGTGCTGGCAAGCTAATGTTTGGAGCAAACATCTTGGTAAAAAACTTTTTATAGCAGCTCAAAACACTGAACTAAATACACTGTATTTATGCATTTTAAGTTATTTTGAATGTAAAAAATTGCAATAACAATAACTCATAAAACAATATTTTACTATTTTTATAATAATACTATCAATAATAATATTTGTCACAATAGCATCTAAATTAATCTTCGTTTTATACTTATAGCTTGTAGTGTTGTTTTAGAAAATAACTTAAAAAATTGTAAAGGATGTGGTAAAACAATAGATGCGTAGGCGAAGCATAAAACACACCAGCAGTCGGGTTGAACTTCACAGGAATCTGCGTGGTTGTGGCTTCCATCTGTGTGGAGCTGTCAGTGTGTTTTCCTGTGGTCATCACTGGGGTGCTCCTGGTGGGGCCGCTTTTACTGTAGGAGGCTGTGGTGTGCCTGCCATATGCAGTGGTGTTGCCTGGTGTAGCAGTGCTGGTCTCTAGGTGCAGTGTGCTCACATCAGTAAATATATCTGCAGGTTGAGATGAGCTAGAGGACTGAGGGAGCATGGATGTCCGGACAGTGGAAGTTTGCTGTACTGTGGTGGGTGTGGTCAGCATTTGTGTGGTCTCTATTGTAGAGACTGCCACAAAGGGTGTTTGCATTTTGGCAGTGGTGCTGGGTACAGGCTGATGTGTTGTGTACAATGCGGAAGTGCTGGTGCTAGTACTAGTTAGCATGGTAGTAACAACAGTGCTAGCAACAGTGCCTAAGGCAGTGCTAGCCATGTGTGTGTCCTCCTCTGTATGCAGTGGCCTCTGGGTTACTGGTTCTGCAGTTGTGGTGAGCACTTCTGTGGTCTCTGGAAGACGATGGGTTTGGGGACTGAAAGGTTGCTGGCCTGAGAGAACCTTGGGAAAGGAATCATCCATGGTGGTCAGCGAGGGGGGTGCAGTGGTCAGGCCTAGAATAGTGGTTTTGTCCATGTGAGTCAGAGGCCCATCTGGCATCTCGTCTACCATAGTGTTCAAAGGCCCAGTAGGAGTCTCAGTGGTCACAGGATCACTGTACTGGTGGGACACGTTTGTGCGACTGTCCTCTGGGGACATGAATGGAGTGACAGATGGTACAGAAGCACTGTTGCCTATATAGGACGTCCCGCTGGTGGAGGAACCTGCTGCAGAGTCTGTCTCACTATCAGAGTTAAGCACTGTTATGGGTAGAGTGGAGTTATGGTCGCTGTTGGATGTCACCTCAAAGCCTACTTCTGTGACATTGGGTTGTCTCGTCTGAGAATGGGTTCCCCAAGAGACACGGGGAACCTCGGGCTCAGAAACAGACTCCTGGGTAGCATCTGAGGAAAGCTGATTCTCAGATGTGGCTCTAGTTTTGTCAGCCTCAGTAGAAAAGTCATCAGTGGTATGTTCCCCACCTTGAGTCACCCCTGTCCTCCTCATCTCTGAGGTATGGGTTAGTGGATCTGCCTTAGAGGAGCTGGACTCTCTCGTGTACGAAGTGGTGCTGTTGGACATTACAGACAGCAGAGTGCGTTCACCAACACGGCTGGTGGTGGTGGATATGTAGGTGCTGTCAGTTTGTGAATCGGACTCTGTGAGACCAATATCTGTGATGTCCTTCTTAGTTTGCCCTGCAAGACTGAGGTCTCGAACAGTCCTGGCATCCGTTCCAGGCTGCTGCTCCTTTTCTAAACCCTGATAGGCATCAGTTATATTGGCTTCTGTAGATGAATCTCCCCATTCTGTGACTGCAGTCGTGCTGAATTCAGTGCTGGACACTAGCAGCTCAGTGGACACTTCAGGACTGCTATGTGATGTCCAACTCTCCATGTGTGTAGTGAAAGAGTTCTCGTCAGGGTCTGTACAAAGAAAAAAGTCATGTATCAAACACAAATTCTGCATTTAACACTGTACCAACATGTATAGCAATAATCAATCTGAAGGCATGTGCAGGCCTTTATATTATTATTGATATACATAATATGCAGTCCTGCCAATTCAATAGTGCAGTAAATAAGCATGTTCTAAATTGTGAATGATGGACCACGGGGTCGCTTACAATTGACCTGCATGTGTGCCACTAGGGTGTGTCACTCACAGTGAGGCACTTTGAGAATCTCAGGAACAATTACAGAAGATGTTTTCAGAAGTGACTGCGGATGTAATGATTTTGGGTGGAGAACAATTGGCAGCCGGACCAGTCTAAGCTAACAAAAGCTTGAGCCCTAAAAATGGCGGTGACCTGACCCATTGGGAATAGTTGTTTCCTTCCTTACGCTGACCTAGCAAAGTCCATGATACAATAATGTCACTCTCTACACGGAGTTCATCCACTGGTAACAATGTTATCAAGCCTTGACGAAGGAAATATCATACTTTTCGTCAACACACTAACATCACCTGAACAGGAAAATAATCGACAGCTTGCTCACAATTTCAGAGAACATTCAGGAACAACACAAATTTAATTCCATTCATGACTGGAATGGATGCAGAGTTGCATCATTTTTCGTCTAAAAAGACATATTATACTTAACTAAAACAATAATGAATGGATACCTAAAACATTGTACTGATCCCATAATGTAAAAAAAACATATTTCTGAGCCAAGGAATGTGTATCACCTTAAGACTGAAAGCTTGAGTTTCTGTAGTTAACATGTTAAGACTAGACATGGGATGATAACCGGTTTCAAGGTTTACCGCGGTTTAAAAAAGTCACGATTTCAAAAGTGCAAAAAAAAGTTACACTGTTCCTACGATATTTGCATTGTTTGTGTGGTCATAGGAAGGATTTGTTTTTGAAAATTTTATTTGTTTCTTTATTTTAATTATTGTTGAGCTGCATATTTATGCTCACACAAGTGACTGCAATTTAATTTAATTAAGAAGATTCAATTATTTATTTTAATTATTTTGCCTGATGTTCAATGTTACAAAATGTTCTATATGTTTCCTAAAATAAAATATATTTTTATATATGTGTTCAGTTAGAAAAAAAGAGTTGTTTTTTTACCCAGACATTTAAATACAACATTGTTGAGCAGTAATTACAATACAGTGTTACAATGATATTTCTATCCTAGGTTACCATACAGTCAGAATCTTAAACCTTCAAGCTGCTTCTCCTGGTAAGGATAAGACAGTATGCCCACTATACTGAACTATTTTTCAACATGTACTGTGAGAGAAAAAAATTTAATACATGAGAAAATGAGTTTATTTATTCTAATCACATATCACATATTCACCGTTGTTACAGCTTCAATATGATCTTGGCCAGCAAAACTTAGCCCATAATTTCATCCTGATGTATAAACCCTTTATGGATAATTCAAGGAGTTAAGAGAGCTGAAATCGGCATTACCTGCATGGTAACATACTGCAAGTAATATGTTATTCCAGAGTACATTGAAAACAGGGGATAGATATGCCTCTTTCAGAACGACCTATAAATCAGTTTCCAATCAACTGTGCCTTAAATCCAAAAGCACAAGGGCTTTTGGGAAATTGGTTACAGGTCTATGTGGCTTCTTATAATCCAGTTCAGTGAGAAGATTTAATATTAAAAATATATATGTAAAACAGACTCCAATTTAAAGATTATATATTAGCTGTGTTCAAAGGGGCACACAGCATTGTACAATCAAATATAATATAGGCTTAATAAAGATCACAAATATAAAATAGGCCTAATAAAGTACATTAGAATTAGACAGCACATTAGACAGGTGCAATCATTCTGCAGAAAGATAGGAGCATCTGAATGCCCTGGAAGATGAGGTTGGATAGGAGTTACTGATGAGTGTAGAAGAACATCCATATTTCTGATACACAGCATAAGAGGTGTGCTATGAACCAATGAATATGGACAGTTTTATTAAAAATACTACTTTCGGACAGTATTATTAAAAATACTACTTTTGGACAGTATTATTAAAAATACTACTTTTATTGTTATTAATATTACAATGATTTTGTTATTATTACTGTTTTTACATAGACTGTCTGGACAAGTATTGGGATTCCTGATCATTATACCAACAGGATTTTCATAACATTGCATTAAAATACTTAAACTTTGATATGAAGTTGGTCCCCCTTTGCAGCTATTAACAGCGTCCTCTCTTCTTGAAAAATGTCAACAAGGTTCTAGAGTGTTTCTGTGGGAAATTGTGCCCATTCATTCTGTAGAGCGTTTATGAGGCCAGGCACTGATTGATGTTGATGTTGGACGAGAAGATCTGTCTCGCAATCTCCGTTCCAGTTCTTTATGGAGCTTAGGGCAGAGTCATGCTGGAATAGAGAACGGCCTTCCCCAAAGAGTGCCCAAAATGTCTTGGTATGATTAAAATTAAGCTTTCCCTTTACTGAAAATAAAAGGAGACACCTGAATTATATACTTTTGTAGTGTATCTGTTGTAGTTATTGCATAGTATACACTATGCAAAAACTGTTTTAGCATGTAATTATAGCAAGCCTGTGAAGAACGTGAAATAGAAACGACAACTGGAAATCTCAGACACAACAACTCTATCACACTAACTCCTCCAGCTGGAAGTAAGTCTCCTTACCAGTTCTGGAGATCCTCTCTGTAACACCAGGGTGGGTTTCAGACAGTTTTGCTGTGGATAACTGCCCAGAGTCTGTGGAGGAGAACTCTACCGTGGAATTTGCAACTATTTTTAACAAACCAGTTGCTTCTTCAGAGTCAATAGATGTGAAATAAGCTCCATCCGAGACCGAGATTTCTGTGCTGGGTCCGAAACTTCCAGCAAAAGTTGTTTTTAGGAGAGACAGGATGAGAACAGAAAACACCCGGCCGGGACGCCTCACTGCGCACACTTCCATCATAAAAACCACCTCTAACTCTATGATATAAATAATAGGGCACACTGGTCCGGGTCACCATCGGAATACTGGATCCGTCCACTCGATTCCCACTCGTAAAACTCCCCGGAGAGCAGCTAATGCTCCATTTTTTTCTCAGATCGAGTGGGGTGCTCTGCTCCCTCCCAGAGCCATAAGTCCGTTATGACTCTGCCCATCCACAATCCACGCCCCCTCTATTAAAAGAGAATGTTACTGGACCCGCCCAACAAAACCACACGGCACGCCCCTTTCCACTTGTTACACTACATGGACAAAAGTATTGGGACACACCTGTTTATCAGGCCCCTTACTACGAGTGAAGCACAAACTTAATGCTTCAGAATACCAAGACATTTTCAACCTAGTGGACACTGTTTGGGGAAGAACATTGTCTACTCCATGAGACTAATTATCCAACATTATTGCTTGACAAGACTTTGATAAGCTTTTATGACCATGTGATACAAGTAATTGTATGTATCTGCACAGACCACAAGGTAATTGAAAAGGCATTAAAGTGTTCTTTGGGGACATTGTTTAATTTATTCTGGTTAGTTTTAACACAGACTATGCAATAGGAAAATGTACAGGATATATATTTGATCTTTCAAATTCAATTTACTTAAACACTACCTAAGAACCCAATCAAAACCAAGATTGCATATATTTTTACCACAATCAGGGGTGTATCAGTCTTTCCAAAAGTGGAGATGTTCTGGGATGGGGAAGCCAAGTTATAAATAAAATGTAATAACTTAATACAATTTAATCTGTTTGTGTGGGGAGGGTGGAATCGTGTATCAGCAAAAGTGGGGGTGTTCAAAACCCCCAACCCTCCAGCCCCTTGTGCTACAAACCTGACCATGATGATGTACTCCTGAAGTGATATAACTAATCACCCTTAGTAATGCTCTTCTAGCTAAATTAACTTCACAATTCTCCATCATAAAGCTTTCTCAGAATAGAAGACTGCAGCAAAAGGGAAACATATAAAATAATACCTTGAAATTGCAGATGTCTAATAAAATTAGGACCTGTAGGGCTGGATATGGATTGGACTATATTGTTGTGCTAATGATTAATTTTTTTGTGGAAATTATTTGTTGTCTAAAATTAAGATTAACCCTGGGTCTGTGAAACCCAAGAGGTCCATAGTGCATTGTCCATTCCTCCAATTGAACAGATCTGACACCCAGTATTAGAGAGGGTGCACAACTTCAGTTCTGGAGGGAAGATCCTGCATAGTTTGATGGTTTCCTTTCTCAAACCCACCTGGTTCAACTCCCCTTTTAGTTGCCAGGTTTAGAGAGTGTGACTGAGGAGAGAAGGTATCAAACTTTGCTGGACACCAGCCCTCCCAGACGGGAGTTGGGCAGCTCTGCCTTAAGATACCTTGACAACTGGGAAATCCTTTTTGTTAAATACAACCAGGGGTGAGTTATTTATACAATCTAATGGGTTTGACCAAAAACATTGAATTCAGCTTTAATTTTGTTCTAACATTGATACTTGCATCAAAAAACATTGTTGTGTGATCTGTGCTGTGCTTTGTAACATCCTTGACAAGACTGAAAAGCTTTTATGATCATGTGACAAAATTAATTTCACATATCTCAGGTAACTGAAAAGACATTAAGGCATCCTGTGTGTTTGATTAATTCTGATTAGTTTTAACACAGGCTAGGCTATGCAAGAAGAAAATGTACAGGATGAATATCTTATCTTTAATTCAATTTACTCAATACACACTGCATACGAACCCAATCAGAACCAGGCGGAAGCATACAGTCTGTAAAAGATTGCACATATTTTTCCATTGCACTTAGTGTAAATTGACCATATTCCAGTTTCGTTAAGGAGAATTGGGATTACAATATACCCAAAGAAATAGAATAAACATTTTTCAGAAAGTCTCATTCAGAATCAGTATTATCAGCCATCAAGATCTGTCCACCTGGACTCCAGACCAGAGTATTTATAAATTACCTCTATTACTGATCTGGAGGTACACCACTCATGAGGTATTGTGTTCACAGTCTCCAAAACGGATTTAATAATAAATATCAGTCTTATCTGCTTTTCCAAGATCACCTGGTATGAGCAGGAGTGATTCTGCATAAGCTCTCCAACTCTGAGGGCTTTTTTAATTGCACTCTTAAGATCAGTTTCAGGAAAGATATGATGCCCATTAGTGTAGGTCGGGATGGACCATATTATCCTTGGTTGTGATGATGGATGAGTGGTGGTAGCGGTCGCGAAAGGCAAAATCTGCATTTTCCTCTGTCAACTGCCTGGTTTCCACACCAAGTGCTGACAAAGAAGGTGTCACGACAATCTGGTCCTGATGCTTGCCTTTTTCCCTAAAAGAGAAATAAATGGGTCAGGGCTTTTGGTGGCATTACAGTAAAAGCACTGGACATTAACTTAGGGTCTCAACAAGTATACTATCTGAGAAGATTAATGTGACGTAAGGGTCCAGTGAGGCAAATCATTTGTCAAAGTTCTGTCACTTTGTCAAATATTTAATCCACCCTGATAGGCAGAATTTGGCAGAGCAAGCCTCTAATTGAGCCAAGCTAAAGAATAACGGCATCAATCAACAGCAGGAATTTTAAGAGCTTCCTGAAGAACAAAGGGGAATCAAACATCTTACATAACTGTCATACTCTACCTGCAAATGCGGCTAAAAGAGCTCTTTATCCATCTGAAAAAGCTGAAGCGGGCTGCTGCACCTTTCAATATAAGAATGAAATGTACAGTTAATATCTCCAAGAGAAAAACCTACTGAGGTACTGAAAAAAAAAACAATTTACACAAGCTTGTTTTTTTAAAGACAACAAGATATTTAGGATGAATATGAAGCCTCCTGAAAAGACCCCTGAGGCTGCCCTGTGATATCTGGCACCCAAAAGTAAAGAACAGATCCTTTATTACCTCTCTGTTATAACATTAAGGAGCTGACCAACAGAAGTTTTGTTATAGAACATCCCACAGATACAAAACTGCAACTCTTTAAAATTCTGCTATGTTCTTAAAACCATTCCCAAACAAACCGTGTAGTGAGACAGGGCAAATGATTCTGAGGAAAAACAAGGGTGCTCAACAATATGTTGCCATCCTTTGGTTACTGTTGTTAAGTACACACCAGCATTGAAACATTTAACCAATGAAAATGATAAACTAATTTTCACAATAATGATTTCCCAAAAATAGCCAGAGGTAACAGCGATGAGTGTATTTTATTTATTTATTTTTTTAATGCTTTAATTTGTGGCCTATTTGTTGCTATTCCGAAAATGTATCAAATTGGGAAATGCAAGGGGGATGTTAAGTGGTGTACTGGTAAAAACACTTAAGCTTTATGTCTTTAATTCGAGGTGTACTTGCTCTTGCCTTTCACAGTACGATAAAGTAAATATAACTGACTGTGGGACGCCCATAAATACTTTAAAAACTGCTGCGGTGCAACACAGACACGCCTTGACTCCGATATCTAACACAATCGTCTCTTCTAAATGCACTTAATCATAAAAACATTTAAATAGTCGACAATTGTTACCAGAAAGGTGCTAAATATTTCTGCGGTTGGGTAATAATCAACAATTGTGGCTTCTCATCAGATTATCAAAGCCATGCGATCAAAAAAATCTCAGATTATTACCTGTTGGCAAACCGGGGCTTGCTTTTCCAATGTAGAGGAAAAGGAGGAGGGCAACACTTAAATTCGCCAATGCATACATCCACTGGATGACAAACATGATCATCATGGAGCACAGAGCCTGTACAACAATACATTTAAAGGCATGAACATATTTGAAACACAATATAATATGCAAATGTTGGTGATGCAAAAACACATTTTCGTGTCACTTTGTGTCACTTACACCGATTAATGCAACCCAATGGTTGCAAAATCTGGCATAAAATGAATTTGGGATGGGCTGTATTTCTGATCCTTCCAGATTTGGTTGTGACTCTGCAAAGAAAAGGAACATTTGGAAAACTTAGAGCTTGACCACTATGTAAACATTTTGTATCATTCAATGAACAGAACTTTGACACTTACTGTTCTTGTCTGCTGGCTCCCCTGACAGCTGCTCCAGTTCATAAGGGTCATAAGTAGGCAGGGACAGTTTCCTCTCTCTCTCTGACTCAGACTCCATGAGCCCTATCTGGCTGCTGGTCTCATCATCTGGGCCAAAGCTTTGTTCAAGCTGCCTCTCATCCTTTCCCTTCTCTAATGGGCTATTGCTGTTCAAGTCCAACCCAAAACTGCTGCTCAGTGTTTCTTTAGCAGGAACTTTTGCCCTCCTGCCCCAGGTCTTGGCTGCAGGACTGAAGGCTTTCTCTTCCTCTGTGCTGTCTGCATTAGGCAGTGGAAATATCTGGTTCATGTCTTTAGTGAACTCCAGCAGTGTGCCATTACTGGGGTTGCTCAGGGCACCACTGCTGCCATAACACGGGTGGCTGCTTGTCACAAGTGGTTTCCTAGAACTTGGTCTTTTGATTAGAGGCTTTCTCTCTTTGACTTGTAGCTCATAGCTCTTGGCCACGCAGAAGTAGGAGTAGTCAATGATGCTGTAGGTGAGCATAAAGTTTATCGTGACAATAGGAGCCAGGATGTTGACCTTCCCAACGAAGATAAATGCCATGGAGATCATGCTTGTCAGACAGATGGCTGCCACTGGAGTCTTATTGGGTCCCTTCTGCACACAGAGGTTGATGAATGTTGACATTCATGCATATAATCAAAGCAACTAATTTGGCTAAATTAGAAACTGGAGAAACAACAGATAGAGAAGGGAGCAACAACGTTATGGTTGTCCTTTGTTCATAGCAATAAACTCTTTATATGTATTCGTAGTCCCACTGTTGAATCAAAAACTGACTTGCTGAAGTAATTACTAACTGGACCTATAAATACATCTTGCCAGTTAATTTAAGGCATGAAAACTGTTACTGAAACTCTATACAAATCACATAATAAGAATAGACGATGCACTTAAACAATGCAAAATTCTTTTAATTTTCTATCCACACCCTCCTTCAATTATCACTCGCTCAATCTCTGCATGTTGTGTAATCACAGAGTACAATCATCCAACTAAAACATCCCAGAAAAACATCCCTTCTGAACTCTGACACAAAACAGCCTCTCCTAAAGCCACTCATTTTTCACCCTTTCTCTCTCTCTCTCTCTCTCTCTCTCTCTCTCTCTCTCTCTCAAGCGCTTCATCTCTCTGATTCTATCTCTCTCTCTATCGCTCACTGGATCCAGGTTGAGATGGTGTGAATGCTGCGATTCCTGCAGTCCTGGTACTGTCTGGCAAAGAACCAAGTCAACCTGGACTGGCCCTGGCTTTCCTTCCTGCATTTGTTCTGGGGCTTTGATTGAGGGCAAGATGTCTCGAGCCTGCTTTCAGGCCATACAGAGAGCCCAGACTGAACTGGGGCTGAGGGAAAGGGTGTGCTACACTTTTGTACAGACACATTTGTACAGCATTGGCCCTCCATGGTTTTTGGAGGGCAATCCAGTGCTCTATAATTAGAAACATTTTTGTGGGTATTATCTGTTCTGCTCCCCGGACATACTGAAGGGTGCCACTAATTAAGCATGTCCAGCAAATAGTTCATTATGGGCCATGAAATGAAAGAGCCTTATAAACAAGGGCTGGATTTGCAAAACAAAAATGTTATATCATCCCTGCAGTGCTGCCCGTCTGTTGTTAAAAACTTTTTTACAGCAAGTCACATTTCATTCCTTTATTTCACCCAGACTAAAGTACATTGAGTTTCTCTAAACAATTCAGCATATGAGCTAATTTGATGCTTGCCTGCAAACCCTGCATGAAGTAAGGTTACCCACCCCTTGTCCCAGGAAAGCAAAAGATGGGATAACTCTCTCCTGGGCGATGCACTGCAGAACTCTGGGGGCCCCATACAGGCCACCCATGCAAGAGGCCAGGGAGGAGACATAGAGGCCCAGCAGGAACAGGAAACCCACCAAGGAGACCTAGGAAAAAAACAAACACAGAGGGGAAGAGAGCGCAGAGGACTCCGCCTAGCCCAACTATGTTGTCAGCGGGTGAAATAACAAAAAAAAAAAAAAACTAATTGAGCTCCAAGTACATAGAACTTATGTAACAGCCACTGATCCAAACCCATCAAATATAAGACATTTAATAGAAATACTCCTAAGTCATATGTAACACAAAATTAATTTAATGAAACATGATGACACACAGGTGCGGTACAAAACCATACACAAAACTTTTTTAATGGAAATGCAAGTGATTATCCAACATTTGGATTATTATTTGGATTATTATCCAAGTCACAAAGTAAATACACCAAACAATGGCAAATATGTTATTTATATGTGACAGTTTTATAAAGCACGTTGCGCCTAATGTACATTCAGGGACGCTGCTTTAAATTTCATTTAAATTTATATTCCCCCAGTTTCCCCCAACGCATCACATCCTACCACAATTAATATTATATACATATTAAATGCCTGAATTATGCATAATTCTTTTTTTCAGATTATTTAAAAAAACTGGAATTACTCTTTAAGACATGGTGTCTTCTTATTATTAGGGGTGTGCAGAGTGGCCGCTAATCGTATCAGTATTTTTATTTGTTGAAAGGGGAAATTATTCGAATTCATATTTGTATTTGTATTCGAGCAAAATTTAAATGCAGTGCAAATTCTGTCAGCCGCTCCCCGAATTTACTCCTGAACTTAAGGGAGGGGGCAGGAAAGCAGAATATCTAAAAGTTAAAGTGATCAATCGGCCGTACGTGAATACACCACTGCACACATTGTGAACAGTACAAAATTCCTTCTCTGCATTTAAACCCATTCACCAAGAGAATCAGCAGCGTGTGTGGATGGAGCATTGTGTGGGGATGGAAGTGTGTTCAGGGTACCTCAGAGGTACCTAGCGGTCTTCAGGATCGACCCACGACTTTCTGATCACTGGGCAAATGCCCTAACCAAGCGAGCATGTGACCCGGAAGGGGGCAGGGTTACAGTATACAAATATTATTGTCCAAAAACACGTTATTCGTGCCTTTCCAAATATCGTATTCTGATTCGGCCCCACCCCTAGTGTGTATATAATATCACATGAGAGACAGCCCTGCTGTCTGCGCTTCTGTTATGCGAGAAGCTCCAGCTAGGGTGTTCACCCCTGCACAGCAGCCTCCACCATGGAGCAGCTGTGAGTGTGAGGGCTGCGAAGGTCACACCCCTGTTGAAACCTGTTCTCATACTAGTAGACTCCTACCAGCTGCATGAACTCACACATGCTTATGCATTGGATTTTGTGTCCAAAAGAATATAATGAATCCAAGCCCAGCAATCATACTGAGACATACACATAATTTACATCTGATGCTTTTGTTTGTAAGTTATGATTCAGAACAATTTGTAAAAAACTTAACAATGACAATGATAAACTCTAACACTTCGGATTAAATGTAAGGACATTAAACTGCAGGCCATGAGGTAAAAGTGCTTATGAGCAATAATTCTGTTGATAATTGTTTTTGTGGCTTTTGCTGGAACAAACACTTCTTCAGTCATTACGTCCAATGTTGTGCTACATTCGGCCATACACAGGCAAAACAATTTAAAAAATTGCAGTCGTATAATTATTCACAGACTGTACTATGTACGTCTTCACTGTAGTGCATCCCAAATGCAATGCAAGTACCCCAAACACAACGTGCAGTTACACACATTTGTTTTCCCCTGTTTCCAAACACATGACTCAGTATCATGTACTGAACCAGGCAAAATAGCAAAATATGCAGTGAACGTCCTGGATCACCACCTGGGAGGTTTGCAATAATTTCAATAGACTGCATTCATTTTCAGTTCTAATACTGTACACGGACATCACAAGCAAGCCAAGACCTTTAAAGGATAAAGTCACATTACCTTTTCCGCTATTAAAAAATCATAGCGCAGAGCGTCTCTAGTGCAGATGGCTCCCAGCAAGAATACAAAGACTAGATACAGGAACCACCTGCAAAATCACACAATACAATCCTTATTTGGCGAATACAAAAAAAAAAAACATCATGCGACCAAAGCGACTTAATTTAGCCATGTATCTGTAGATGGCATTATCAGTAGTGACTGGTATCTACTTGAAAAATGGTACAATCAATAAAAAAACAAATAAATAAAAATCCAGAACTGTGATAAATTTAGCCTAAAACAGTGCACTGTTTTATGTCATGTTGTTAGATGGGTATTTGTATCAGTAATCTAGTAGACAATTTTATACAGCAGTGTTAAAGTTGCTTCAGAATGATAATCATAAGAGACATATGCAAAAGTGTGGTCAATTCCAGTTAAAAGAAAAGCTACATTTTCCAGTGAAAACATACTTCTGCACATTTTACTGCAAAGTCCCTGTTAGTATTTATGAATAATATGTTCAGTATTAAAAAAAACTGCACTAGTATTGTTATGAGAATGCATTAACTTATTTCTACTTGAAAAATATACAAAATATATTAGCTAACTTTGGGCAGTCAAACTTGTGCTTTGAAGTTTGAAACCGGCACAAATTTAATCGAAGGTTTTAATGCTGGTATCATGCAATCTGTAAACATATCAGATTTATGTACCACCTTCGCATGTTACTGGCATTTGTTTATCAGTGGCTTTGGGATAAAGCTTCATACAAACGTTAATATGTAAATATGATTAACTTATAAAACAATAATCAGATACAGGCTGTAATGATGTAATGGCTGTAGTTTGAAATGTTTGGATACATACGAGGTGAAAATAGCTGCCAGAGTCCCCACAGGGATGTTATGCTCAGGCTTCTGAAGATCTGAGCTCATGTTGAACCCTGCCATCACTCCTGAACAAAACATACACACACACATGCACTGGACAATATCATGGAAGAGAACACATAAAGAAAATCAGAGATGCAACTGCTTTTAAATATATTATTTCAAAACCAACTATCGCTACAATCCGACTTTTAAATGAAGGGAATTATTTATTATGCACATTTGCAAAGAAGACACAAATGAGGAGACTAGGCCTGTCACGATAAACAATAAATCAAATATTTGCATGCTTGTTTGCTTTCCTCCTGTTTTTCCTCTACAAACAACTGTACCGACAACGGACTTCACTGGGGCGCATTGGTCTCTACCGTCTCTCTTGTTTCCTTAGGGGAATAAGGCATGAATTCTCCTGTAATTAGGCTCTCCTAGCCTAATTGTTTTTTTTTTAAATCCGGCCCAACAGTGATCGGTAGAATCATCTTTAGAATCATATTTTAGCCACACTTGGCTAATATTAATACTTTTTGTGTTGTGTTTTACAGTTGATTTTATATTAAAATATTTGGATTTTATATGTTTTGCTTTCATATTATAATGTTTGTGATCGACATGGCAAGAAACAACACTCAGTGTGAGACCTGGATTGTGTCAGTCTTTAACAAATCTGAATCTAAATCTAAAAATATACTTTTACAGGATTATTTTACATTTATATAAATACTTACTGAATATTCTTCTACTTCTGATTGTCAATAGCAGCTTTTCGAAATGTACTACTTTTTACAAAGGGAGAAAATAAATTTTACACAAAATTAAGTTATATATTTTTTCATGCCCCCTGTAGAAATGTATTGCCCAGCCCTGAGCAAGAGAATGTTTAGCACAGCTGGACACACTGCTATTCCTGAGAGTTCCTGCCTTAAGCCACACAATGTCAACGTATGCTGACTGTCTTACAATGTCTTCCACACCCAGTGATATATGTTCTTTAGAAGTCACGGTTTATGAATCTTCAAAAGGGTGCATTTGCATTATAATGTAACTGGCATTACGTCAATTGAAAATGGACACAACAACAATATTATCATTTATCGCAATAATTCCTGGGACAATTTATCGTCTAGCAAAAATTGTTATCGTTACAGCCCAAATGGAGACAGCAGAGGAAACCGGCTGCTATTTCCTGTCTGAGCTGACAGAATCAGTCCCCACGTGCATGTAACTTAATTCATGAGGAAATTAAATGTAAAAACTGACCCCAGAACAGCAATCATATTTTAAGACATTTCACACATTGATTCAGGTACAGAAATTATTCAATTTAAATAGAACTGAATAATCTTTTTGTGATTAATAATACAGTGACTGTACTGCAGACTTTCCTGTTACCTGTGCATTGGTTTATGTACTATTAAGGAAGTGTAACTTTATTAATCATATTATGCAGTGAAACACATTCACCTGTTGCAGCTGGAAAGAAAACCCCGAACACAGTGAAAAAAGTTTCTCCAGCAGTGTAGTCTGGCAGAGTATTTTTCTTCAAGAGCTCTTCTGAATAGCCAGTGAAACCATGCTCTGAAAATACACATTTAGGCCAGAACAATGTCAGCATTAAACCATGGTCACTAATATTTACGAGTATTACATCCTGAAACATTACTGAGTGGTGAATGGCAAATGTCTTTACTATTGTGTGAAATAGAGTTAACAATAATGTTTGAATCTGAAATACAAACTTGGAATCTCACCATACCATGTTTCTTCTATACTCTTATATTCTATAGCTAATTAGGAATTTTCTTGCTCTTTTCCATAAAAACATGTTCCCTGGGACCAAAGAGTCAGGCTTTGTATTTTTTATGCTATCTTGAGAAGGCTTACTAAGACATTTACTAAGGCTCTTATTTTCATGCCAGTCCCTGAATCTGACCAGTTTCACCTACATATGAATCATTCAAGCAGAACAAAGCAGATCTATACCAGCACACTGCAAAACCAGTGAGGAAACAGGTGCAAATGAGTCCAGATGATCAGGCAGTGATCAGTACACTGGTGGTGCTGAATGCTTATTGCTTGGAACTCCTTTATTTAGGCACCTTGTATCATATTTTGCAGCCTGTCACAGTAAAACATTTGCTCCATTTCTTAAATTTAATCTACTCAGCATGCCAAAGATAAGACAATACACACGCATGTATTTTTGCACTAACAAGTCAAATATACAGAGGGGTAGTTCAAGACTTTTGCTCAATATTGTGTATACACACCCACACCCACACAGAGGGAGAGAATTCTACCATATATACACACGTTTGACCAGCTGAAACTGGACTCATCTAACCGCTTAGGCAGGGCCCTGAATGTCTGTGTCTGTGGTTGACCATCCGAGAGCCTTATGTAAGTGTCTGGGGGGTGGCGGATGAGGGGGTTGTAGAAGCCACTGCCAAGATGTGTGCAAGAACAGGGCCGGGCCCAATACTTAGAAATGAATGCCAAGTTCAATAGGCCTGCACTGTGGACAGGATGGAGTGAATATCGGACTGAGTTCTGGGCGTGTTCACAGGCAAACAAAACAGGCCGTGAACAAGCGCTGGAGGAATATTTGCACCGACAGTGGTGTGAGAGATCACTATTGTGATAAGCAGGTCAGACAGTGTTGGTACTCTCATAGGGACCTGATGACCGGTAACAGCCACAACAGAATTGTAGTAAAGGCAGGAATCAGACATATACATTTGATCTCCCTAATTATTGACACACTTTGTAATGTGATAAATGTGTAATAAAAAAGTGAATAGTTAAAAAACTCTCGCAAGAATAACACATGAGGAAATAGATATTTATCTAAAGTACATTCAGTTGAGGATATACATACATATTTAGTAACAAAACCATGTCATAATTACTGAAGTTTCATATTTTTTAATCCTTTAGAAACTTCCATGAAGAAAATATGAGGTTACAAACAGGCAAAATTCTCAGTTACTAATGAACATGGAGATGATTTGAGAATAGAAAAACAAAGTTAATTAAGCTTAATGCATGCCTGAAAAAGTTTAAAACACTGCAAACTGTACATGTGCCTGTTTCATCTCCATGCACAATGAGATGGATGGAGTCATCTAATCTCTGAATGAAAATAAATAACTGATTGTATTTGGGATATCAGAAAACAGAAACCTTTGATTGACAGACACTTATTGTATGTAAAAGTAAAGACGCATAAAGAGAATATCCCTTGTCCACTCTGTGTGTCTGTGATCTTTTAGTGCTGTTTTCCTCAACCTAATCTGTAGAAACCAAGGGCTCCATCATGTTTGAAATAAAATCTGGCAATCTGGCTACTGTTAAAAAGCTAAAAAAGGATAATGGTTAAAAAATGCTTTTGTGTTAAGTGGATTGAGGATGCACACATAAAAATGAATAATTGTTAATAATTGTGGAACAATAATTGAGACTCAACTTTACTAATGGTGTCAATATTGTAGTGTTCTGTGTATACACTCAACAGCCAACACATTAAACAATTTGTCTAAAATTGTGTGAAAACCTTGATGCAAGACCTCTTCAAGACCTCTAAAGGTGTGCTGTGGTATCTGGGACACTACAACAATTGTGGCTGATCAGTGAATACAAAACTCAAAGACCATCAATGTCAATACATATCTCAGAATCTGTTGTAAAAAGAGATCTATGCAGAACCAAAAAGTATCAATCGAATATTAAAGTTAGATTTTTGGTACTATACACAACCCCAGATTTAATCTGCCACTTGTCAGTAGATGTGTGTGCAAAAGCAATATTGGTGAGAAAATTAGGACACTGAAATTGGTGACCTTGTATTTGCTGACAAAAGGCGGAATAGTTATGTGAGTGGGTTCAGTCTTGAGAAACTTCACCTGTGCAGGCTATGCTCTCATGCACAGACACCAAGAGAGAAAGCTAATGAAAGTGAGCAAGTGAGAGAAAGAGAGAGAGAGCTTGGCTATGTGAGAGTGCGAACCATTTCCCTCTCGGTTATCTTGTGATGGGAAAGAATGCGTTCTCTTGGATTAATGACATGTTTTTCCAAAAGGAAGTCACCACCCTTTCAGAAGCCCTGCCTGTTCTTAGTCTTCCAAGTCACAGCTATTAGTAGGAGGGAGTCAGAAAAAAGATAGCAACAGAAAGAAAGAGCGAGAAAACGAGGGAGGGAGTGAAAGAGAAGAAGAGACTTCATGACCCAGCCCTGTGATCGTGGTCACGGTACTTCTGCGCTCTCTACCCTGCAGACACATCAAACCACCACTAGCAAATATGAAAACAAAACACTGCATTCTTGGACTCTATCTGTCTATGGTCCACCACAGCCTTTTCTGATCTAACACACTAGTTCACTGGCTGCTGTTTTAGTATGCATCAACAGGGACATGGAATCATACTGCAGTATTATGTTGCACAGTTGCTGCAGAGCAAAAGAACACAGAAAAATATAAATGTAGAGCTGGAGGCAGTGATACTGAGATTAGGTACAGCACTGGTCATCATAATTCTCATATGATTATTATAGGTCAAGAAAGCGTCACAAAAGGGAATGAAGGAAACAATACACAAATACAGATTCCACACTGTACAAACGTCTGGAATCTGTACATTATATAAGATAAAAGCATAAGCGGCACTGAGCTTAAACAAACGTACTATAAGATGTCATTCCATTTTTCACATATTTTTGGTAACAGTAATAAGTAATTCAAAGTATAATAATGATCTGCCATTATTAATGCATAGTATTTTTAGCCCCAAAATGTGACTATCATTTTAAAATACAAAATGTAATTTATTTACATTTTAAATCAACTAGACATTTTATAAACATCTATATATATACATGTGTGTGTGTGTGTGTGTGTGTGTGTGTGTGTCTGTGTGTGTGTCTGTGTGTGTGTGTGTGTGTGTGTCTGTGTGT
>JBBKCR010000002.1:18687498-18706291 GCA_037577295.1 Ladigesia roloffi | reverse complement strand
AGAAAGAGAGAGAGAGAGAGAGAGAGAGAGAGAGAGAGAGAGAGAGAGAGAGAGAGAGAGAGATTTTCTGCACTCGGGACAGGAAGTCAGTAATCAGAAGAACAGGAAAAGCAGGGGTGGACTTCCTGAAGGGCCAATGTGAAAGTAGCCCCCCGCCCATGTCCTTTAGAACTCAAACCCTTCCTTCAACACACAACTGCACAAAAGACTTCTGAGTAAACATCACACAGGATGCAGGGTGCTCTTTCAAGTGTCCAATGCCTTTACTGCAATCAAAGCATTAGCTTTATCACACGTCTATAAGACAGCTTTCTAAAATTGGCTTATCATTATTTTAAAACACAAAAGGACACTGACCAAATTTATGCTGTTTGCAACTTGTTGAAACACTAAATTTGAAAAAGTCAGTGTCAATGTTATGATCAGAAACATGATTTACTTCCTTGATACTTTACACTTGCACTAATAATAAAACCACAAACGAGTAATAAAGTGTAACTCACATTGTCTATGAGAATTACAATATTTACACTGAATAAAATATTTTATGTTAAACTCACCAGTGGAATTAATTAATAAATAAAGTCTGCATTTACAGTTTCTGCTTACACAAAGGTTTTTACCTCATCCCTTATATAAACCTGGTTTTGTTTGGAGAATTGGCTTAGTCACACCTTTAAAACATGGTTATTTTCAAGTTTACAAATCTACATTTTTCTCCTTAACCACTATAAAAACTATTTATTTTGACCCACTTAATATTTTAGTCTCATGAATGCTTGCTTAACTAACACTGACACTTTAGGTCATGCTAAGATACAATAGTAACAGATGCAAACATCTTGAATCATCACTAGAATATATGTTAGCTTTCCGAGGCTCAAACCCTCTTGATAAATAACTTATACCCGGCCAAGAAATGACTATGCAGCCAGTGGTATACTTAATTATTGGAAGAGGTTACATTATTACCTTAAATTACTGACTCAATTTCTTGCAAATCACATGCACTTGCTCAAATAAGATCAGACTTCACAGTGACACTGACCAATTTTAAACAACTGCGCTAATGTATTCAATTTACTGACTAGCAATCCTACACTGACACCTACTGGATAATTGGAAAAAAGGCAGGACAGACACACACAGATGTAAAGTTATATATATAATAGTTCAACTTATAGTGTAGGGTGTATACTAATCATCCTATAGTGCATCATCAGTACTGATTTTCTGTCTATAGGACACTGCTGGCCAAATATTTTCAGTTGCCCAAATGTTGAAACATGGAGACGTGCAGTTTCACGGCTGTGCTAAGAATGAATCTCCATCCTGCTCACTGGATGTCCTGTGGGGGGTCCTGAGCATTAATGAACTGGGTAAAGGGGGCCATACAATTTACAAGATAAGTGAAGATGTAAGTGTGGATACAAGGGAGGTGTATCTGATAAAGTGACTTGTCAGTGCACACACTAGTAAAATAAACACTATGTAAACGGATCAAATTCTAGTCAAATTCGAGTCTAGACCAACTTTTTTATGAATAATTGAAAACTAATGGAAAAGGCACTAAATATAGTACTACAGTAACCCCTGGAAGAAATGTGTGTGAAGTGTCTAACTCAAGAACGCAATGGTAGAAAGTAGAGGAATAGGAGCCTGCAAATTTGTGGTCATCTTCTTCACAGGCAAGTGTTTTACCCACTAGGCTCCTACCACGCCTATTACTGAACACTGGTGATGTCATGTATCTGAGAGCAAATCAAATTAATGAACTGTGCAGCATTTCATCACATACCTGGATCCAGGTGGCTGAAAGTTCCAATGACGAAGTCCAGAGTGGACACTGCTAGGATGGCCAGCAGGATCAGCTGCAGCCGAATGATCCATTTCACTCCAGCCAGGTTGATTCCCAGCAGGCCCAGCAGAACGGCCACAGAGATCCCCCTGACCGCCCACACACTCTGCACGTTCAGCACATCCGCTATGGACTCAGCAAAGCCAGTGATATACATGGCTCCGGCCACACACTGACAGTGAGTGTAAGGAAGATGATATCATGTTCATTTATTGTGGCACACGGAGATTTAATTAGGATGACCATGTGTGCCTGTGCTCACCTGGCCAAAAACATAAAGAAGTCCCACAGTGCCCCCAACTCTTCCTCCAAGAACTGTGGAGATCATTGAATACACGCCTCCATTGCCAACACGACAGCGCTCACACACCCCAATACCTGACATCACCGTCACCAGGGCAACCTGCACCACCAGAGACACCAGCAGCATGCCCAGCAACACCCCAGTGTTGCCCTTTAAAAAATAAAAAACAAGAAAGTCAATAACAATTAGAAATTGTGGCCATTTGATCAGTTTTCAGCATAGTGCAGCACTGTAGCTGTCCAAGTTGATATCAGAGAAGCCCCAGAGGCTGAACAGTGCTTCACCACATATGGGAAAACCAGTGCTTCGTTACTTACTACCAGCCAACCAGTGCGAAGAAAGAGCACCACTCCAAAAATGTTGATCATGCATGTAGTAAAGACGCCATCCCAGGTGCCAAAGAGGACAGGCTCCCACACAAACAGCTTCACCTTCCACCAAGGCTGGGCGTTCATCTGAGAGTCCTGCATGAAAATACAGAGGCACAGGTTATACTGCAAGGAAAGATTAAAGCAACAAGGATGACAAGATGGTTCATTGTTCAGTCTAAATATCTTCAACAGTGCTGTTTAACACATAATTACTGAACTATTTTAACAGTCTTCAATAGTTTTCATAACTAATCAACCAGTTTAACAACACTCAACAGTTGTCCTTGTTAATAAACCAGTCTAACAACACTCTTTAGTAGTTATCATAATTTGTAATATCCATGTTTAACCCCTGCAGACAAATAACACAAGAGGAAAACTCCACCTGGGCATTTTCATGGAATAACTCTTGAACGTTTGTGCTCATGTTGTCTCTTGTTCAAGACCTCAGCAGTGCAACATTGTTCTTATGGGTAAGTGCGAGGGGTCCAGGTGGATGTCTGAGTGAGTCACTAGAAAAGAAAGAAAATAGAATTGCAATGTTTTCTTTGCACCTCTAGAATCTAAAGATTATTCGAGCCAGCTTTATCTGAATAGCATCTAAAAAACAGCTTTACAGAATACACTGAACAACAAACATGAGGAGAAAGACTGAGGGAAACCAGGAAAAGCTCATAGGATACATGTGAGATTAACAGAGTGTTCAAACAGATAAATTACCAGTAACAATTATGATGTGTTTGTTTTAAATAACACCTTCTTTACATTACAATTACAATCAGAATCAATACACAGAATTCAAAACATCAACAGACAGAAGGAATAATAAATAGAAGGCATGGAAAAAAACTGTGATATAACAAAAAACAGGAAAACTGAGATTTAATCACAGTAAAGGGAGAGAATAATAGGAAACAATGATCAAATAAGGACAAAATCAAGGAGCTGAGACAGAGTGAGAATAAAGGACTGTCCCATTATTTAAGGGTAATGATACAGAGGAGTGTGGTGTGTTAGTGCTGTACCCAGCGTGAGTCCCTGCCTCTCAACTATTGATCCCGAGAAAGGCGTCGGGTACCCACAACCCTAGCAAGGGTTAAGCAGTAACAGAAAACTAGAGAGAGAGGATCCTGAAAGTTGACTGTTAAGAGAAACCATCAGCAACTGAAGAGAAAAGACAGAGACACTCCAGTGATCACTGATGGAAGCCTGTCAATAAGAGAAGGATTACTGAGTGTGTTTAATATTCACAGGGCAGGACTGAACATACAAACACACAACCTCTCAAGGACTGTGTTTCAGGGAAAATTTAAATATTGCTATGACTCCTTACAAAAGCGGCCCAGGGTTAATAAGTATTGAAACTACTGGAGAAATTATCCTACACCAGTTTGTACAGCTTGAGCTACATCACAGATACATTTAACAGAACACATCACTGTTAATCAAGAACTTTGTGTTAGTAAGCAGGAGAACAAATAACAAACGTTCAACCACGTCGGACAAACAAGCCTGTTTCTTTATAAGAAAGAGAAAAACGGAGACTTGTGGGGAAAAGTGAGATCACTTTCAAAAGGTTTGGCTTTTAAACCATGTTTAAGAAATACCTTTAAATACTGGCCTTTCGTTAAAGCTGCTCCTGTTTCCTCTGGCTCCCGGATGCAAGAGGTGGAGGTAGCTCTCGGTGTGTGTGTGTGTGTGTGTCACGCTAGCAGGTGAGCACGTGACCACAGGTATAGCGACCAGAGGAAAGTCTCTTTACTGCATTTAATAGGACAACTTGCAGTAAAACACAGTAAAATGTTATAAAACACTGCTATTTTTCCCTTCCCTTCACTAGTTTCCATCGCTGGAGCTAATCTGGATGTCTTGCGACAAATAAACAACCTCAAAACTTGTATTTCAATGAGTAAACAGTCTAAACAACCTTATTCTCCTTCACAAAATAAAATGTATTTCATATATTTTGGACATTCCCGTAATCTTTCCCAGCCAAGATGTTTATGGTTTACAGCTTCTGAAGATGTTAACCCATATTGTAGCAGAAAATAACTTGCAACTAATGAAAACAATATTAATAATAATAATTTAAAAATGCAAATACCTTATAGTAGCTTTCCTCCAGACCCATGCGAGCGTGAGCTGAGAGCTTGGGTAACCTAGGGAAGGTCTTCACTCAGGGAATTTCTTCATGCTGCGTGTGCATTAGTCGGCGCCATTAAACAAATGTTTTGTAAAGGTGTGTTCTCAAGCGCAGCCTGGCTGAGCTCCCTCAGTCCGCTTTGGGCTGTTTTTCAGAGATACAGAGAGAATCAAAGGCTGTGCCTGGCCGGGCTGTGTTTACTGCTCCTGCACTACCAGTCAAATTGTTTTACACATAACATTGCAAAAGCTTTATTTTATCATTTATTTTATAACTGCGTATTTGTATTCTCGTTGAGCATTGGCAAGTTGATAAATGTGTCAAATAAAGCACGTAAAACAAACCAATTAAATGTGTAAATTCAAATTCTAGACTGTTTTTTTTTACTTTAAATGCATTATTTAACTTTTTGATCTCACTGTCTGTAACTTACTAGCCTGTTCGTTGTCTTACATAGGGTGGCTTTTGTAGGTCAGTGGTGATGAATATAAAATCATAAAGAATACTGGATGTAAGTTACGTATTAAATTCCGAGAGAGATTTCAACTTCGTGCTGACAGCACCTACACAACAAGTGTAACATGTTTGCAGATCACAGGAACCACTTGTCCAGTAAACTACAGATGTTTATTCTTATTAAGCATTGGGATGTTATGGAATTAATTAGTCAAATAGAACAAGTTTCCTTAACATTATGTTAATTGTATGGAAACACATCTCTGGCATTCTGTTCACTTTTTGTGTGGAAATGCAGAGTCAAATTCTATTCTTTAACTTGAAATGTCCTACTTAACTATTTCTTTTTTTATTCTATTGGCTGTCACTTGATAGCTTAATTGTCTGGGGATTTACTTTGAGTATATTAGGTGGGTTTTTGTAAGCCAGAGGTGATGAATATAAAATTAATTTTTTTGTACACAAATGGTGAACATACTATAAATGAACTGCTAGCTTAAAAGAGAATGAACAACTGAGACAAGCTGTGTGTTGACAGCACCATGCATTTATCCCACAAACTGTATTTTTTCAATCTCATTAATTATCAGAATTTATTCAATAACTGGTTGTGTGGTGATGCAGTCTAATTCTAAATTATTATTTTTAATCTCATTGGTGGTTTTGTCTGGTGATACATGTTAAAATGTTATTAGGTGTTTGATTGTATGTCAATAATGATGAACAAAAAATTATATTTTATAGGTAGTAAAGCTACACAATTGGTGAACATAATGTAAATGTGGGGCTTGATACAGAGAGTACAAGATCGGCTGTTGACAGCACTTATACTAGCAATCAGCTATATATTTGACATCCTGTTTAACTGGTTCTGTGGTGATGCAGAATCATATTTTATTCTGTAAATGCACCAGTTAACAGTTTCATTCCATTGGATGTCACTTAATAGCACATTAAATGTCTATTTGTCTAATGATCCACATTGTATTAAGTGGCTACTAAGAGGTCTGTAGTGACAAATAAAAAAAGACATATTAAAGGTACTCAAATGGTTTACATATTCTAAATTATTTGCTAGCAAAGAACACTAAGTGTACTTATTAGGTAAATATTAAGTCAGTAAAAGGCAAATCTGTGTGTGCGCCAAAACTTTTGTCTGGTAGTGTATATCTGGTGAGCATGGACTATGTATTTCTAGTATTATATCTGCTCTTTATCCATTGAAATGTCATTAAAAGCATTTTCTGTGAAGATGGCAAATGTTTTGTAAAGGTGTGTTTTCCAGTACAGAACGGCTGAACTCTCTCAGTCAGCTTTGGGGAGCTTTTCAGAGTTTCAGAGAATGAAAGACTGTGTGCACCTACATTATACGTCAAAAGTTTCCACACACTTCAGGATTTTTCCATTTATTCCACAAACTGCATATTTTTTTGTTCTTGTAAAATATGGGAAAGCTGTTGGTTGAACAAGTAGAGGTATAAAAAGAGTTTTCAATCGAAGATGGAAGAATATGTGACTGTATATGTCCGCCAAATTCTAAAATGTCTTTACTTTTAATGCTGTTATCTTTTTAATCCCATTGGCTTCCTCTTAATTACTTGTTAACATTTATGGCGATCCACATTATACATATTTATAATTAAATGTTTTTTTGTAAATCACAAATGAATATAAAAATTCATTTTCTGGTTAATAAAAGAAGTCAAAAGGTGAACATATGGTCATTTAAAATCTAGCAAATATTGAGTGCATTTTATATTAAGTATTAAATATTAAGTAATAGGCAAACGTAGAAAATCTTAGTGTGCCAAAATTGACAGGTACTGTATATCTGATGATTATGATGACCAGAACATTGACTATGAATGACCAGTATCAGAATCTGACAGTCATCAGGTTCCAGGTCTCAATAAGAAAACATGTCCAGCTGTGTGGACGCTGCATTATGTGTATTATGTCTGCACACGGCTATTCAGCCAGGCAGGTTTACAGAAGGAAAGCCCCTATTGACACTGTGTGTTTACATATGAACAGCCGTAAGTGGAGCTTCACAGCTATCTCAAATTAAACATGACTGCGAGTCACGCAAATTATGAACATAAAAAGATCAACTGAAGAGGAAACACACAGGTGAATAATTTTGTTGTTATATTTCAAAGGACATAGCACACAAGAAAAGAAATCCAATCAAATCTTGTACACATTTTACACATGGTATTGCATAAAAGTAATGGTGTTCTATGGAAATCATTTGGCTACAATAAAATGCATACATATAAAAATATAACCAGTGTACAAAACAGTGGACATGCATTCCCCCATCAAATGGAATATATCTAAAACTACTGAGAAGTTGGCAAACCATCACTGATTAACTACAACTCAAGGAAATGAATGAATCCATCAAACCAAATTCCCATTCAACTCCAATGTTTAGAAATCAAATGAGGGGGAAAATTACAAAATGGTTATGTCTGCCTGTATATGACCTTTTGTGGAAAGGTCCCACTCATCCTATACAGGGAAACGAAAAGAAAAACTGTACAGTCTTTCACTCGTCCCTTTCAACACTTAAGAACAACACTTAAGGGGCACTTATAGGCATCCTGGCTGTCGATTTGATGTGAAGTAGCAACTAATATGCAAAAAAAGACTTGATTTATGCTCCAGAGGTGCATAATATTAAAAAGATGTGCTGAATTGTTTAATAATAATGCTTCCAGTGGAAAAAGCCAATCCGTTCATAAAAAGGTGCAAATACAGGCTTTAAAGACTTCAACGCTTTTTAACTCAAGTGGTATTTCACCTTCAGAAAGAAACCCAATCACTATGAGTCAACAGTAACATGAGCTGTGCTCAGTAGAGCCAGAACCAACAGGATTATGCTGACTGAATCGACAGAGTACATTCATGTAAAAATTCCCCAAAAACCCCTAAAAGCTTTCCCATCTCACTCTTAGCATACATGAAACAAAATGTACAGTTCAAAATATACACCTTATTTACAACAATACACATTAGATGTAGGAATGTTTTAAGAGGAATAACAGTAATTTAGAAAAAAAAAAGATTATATATGTCCCTGATTGTAAATGGATCTAATTGATTTAAAGTAAGCTTACAATGCAGTTTCCATGTATTCTGTAGTTTGGCATGATAGTACTACAGGCCTACAGAAAAAAAAAAGAATAATAATCCAGGTGAAATATATTTGTTTATGAACCTGGTTAAGACATTTCCACAAACACGCAAACAAATTCCGAAACAAATTTTAAACAACAGAAGCATTTCATTTACATGATTGTTAATTGTTAGATCGAAGATGTAGAATAAACATATCTATGTTTACCAATACCATATAAATGCAACTGTACCACTGATCAACACATGCACTTTAACCCTTATTCCAGCTAGACAAAAATAACAGATCTTTTAGTTCATTATGACTAAAACTAAAATCCTGAAATGTTTACTTTCAAATTCAAAAACTGACTTGAAATCTACCAAAAAGACAATTAACATTGGTTAAAGAAACTTCCAAACTTTGACCTTGTCTAACACCTACATGATTGCAATGACTTGGAAAAGGTGCTTCAAATAATGGCTAATAACATCGAGCCATTCAGGCTAGGCTTCTTAACTAAAAGGAATAACCTATTAAACGGAGCATTGGGTTTGTGCCTACAAGGCCTAAGTGCACATTTAATGAAAAGCAAATAAATCTAGAAGCCTTCTTTAGTCTCTTACTTTTCAAAGCCACTTCATGAAGCAAAAAGCAATAAAAAGAGAAACGCAGTTAAAGAAGGAATGTTTTAAATATTCAGATTTGCATCTGTAAATACACATGCAAAGTAAACTCCCGATCTAAGAAGGCCTACATCATCTATATTGCAAAACCAAAATGTTTTATTGAAAATTCTATGCTTGAAATGCACATAAAACCCATAAAATCTTTTGTCAGTTTAAGTTACATATCTGAGGTACACCATCCCAGTATCTTGTAACCGAATGTCTTTGAATTCAGTTCATTCTTCATTGCTCTAAATGTGTCTTTTGATCTCTGCATGTCTTCTACAATATCCAAGTGCTCTGAAAACTCATCATATCATTTATAAGTTCCCTAGATAGATACTCTACAAGTATTATTGGCAAGTATTAATTGACTATGTACAAATACACTGATTTTCACAGATACAGCCATTTTCGTTGCAAGAGCATTCTTTTGATTTAATATTACCTTCAGTAATGTGCAAAAATATCTTGATTATATAATTTCATTATATAAAATTATGAATTTAGGCTATTTTGAAATTTACGAGTTTCTCTGCATGTACCTTTAAGGAAGGTAAACTCTCTTGTGAAGAGATTGCTTGTACAGTCAGTGCTGCAGGTGTACTCTATGCTCACTAATTAAAAACAAAAGGAATGAAGAAACCTTTAGGGAAAAGTGCCTTTGAATACGTGTAGAAAGACATTAAATGACCGGTAAGAACAAAACACGCGGCAGAAACAAAGTCACTTGCTGATTCCCCCAGATTAATAAATCTTTCAAATGCTTGCACAGAGATCAGCATTTGTATTGTAGAAACCAGAGACCAGCAGTATAAAGTGCTTTAAAAAGGACAGAAAAAAATGAAATAGCTTTCTTTAGCCAAATGTTTGGCTGCTTGTAGCATCTGGGGATGAGGTCATTTGAGTTCTGGTCTCGGTAACATTAACAAGTGGGAATTCTGGGAAATCTGCTCCACCGTGACTTCTTAGGCTGACCTGTCCATTGGCAACGTTAAACTGTGATGACAGTCCAGACCGAGACGTCTGAAACTGAGAACGAAAATTCTGGTCAAAAGTGGCTATTTGAAAGGCTTGACTGATGCCCTGAGCATCTGTCTTTTTGGGTGAAGAGACCTGCTCCAGAAAGTCCTCAGTTGGTGACACGGAAGAGGGGTTAGTCTCATCCCCTGAAAATGAGAAAGAATGCTGGGAATCTACTAAAAGACCAAAGTGGGGTTTCTCAAGGGTTGATCTCAGAGGAGAGTTCATGCCTGATCTAAACCGACTTGGGGAAGTGAACAGTTTGTCCGTGGAAAACAGGGGCTGGCCAGCAAGACTGGCACCATCAGTCACAAACGTAAGACTCTGGTTGTTCAGGTAGCTGTCGTTCTGACTGGTCCTTTCTAATGCTTGCTGCAGAAACTTTGAATACTCCTGAAGAAGGGTGGCTTTCTCTCCAGGAGGCGCTTGGGAGCTGGTCCCCAAAGCTTCTGTAGGGCTGCCTTCAGAAACGTCAGATGAATTGATAGAAATGCTGGAGGTCACCTCCGTGTCCGCCACAGTGAAACTGATTTCTGGCTGTCCGTTGGTCTTGTTGGAGTAGTGATCCAAGAGTGACTGCAGGACTTCATCAGGGAACACATTCTTTTCATTATTTGTCTTAATCTCCACGTTCAAAGTCTGAGTCTCCGAGAGAATTGTGGCAGGAACCGTCTCGTCTATCACAGTGGCCACAGCTGCCTGAGCGATGGAAGGCTGTGAAGAAATGTTGCTCACGTTGAGGGTATAGTCTCGATTGTTATTTGCTGTTGTTGCCTGGAGGTAACGTTTCTTTTTCAGAAACTGCATGGCATCATCATAATTTGTGCTGCTACCAGCTGGCTTTGTTGGCCCACCTTGCATGGGGTCCACACTCTCCAAGTCGGAACTTGGCTCTCCATCCAACAGACCCTTGTTATCCACAATCTCAAAGGTGTATCTTGTGACTTTTCCTTCCTCAAATGATGACAAGGGAGAAAGAGCCTGTGGCTGTTCCAAAGGCTGCTGCTTCACACTCTTCTTGTTGGCAATCTTCTTCAGCACCAACTTAGGAGGTGTGATGATCTCATCCGAATACACATCCCCTGTAAGGTGCCTATTTCCTGGAGAGGAATCTGGGAGTTCGACTGAATACTCTGCCATTACATACTCATCCTTCACCTTGGTTGCCACAGCATAGAGAGGTAGGCATTCGTTTTTGCCAACCGCATCCTCTGCCTTCTCTTCATCATCATCCTCTGCTGCTTTGTTTACTACAGCAGGGTTTGGTGTCAAAGTGTGGTTTTTATCAGTGGATTTCTGTCGTTTTTTCTTGGGTAGGGTGCACTCTTTGGATGAGAACGGGAACGCCAGAGTTTCTGTGCTGCGCAGTAGACCATCTTTGGCAGCTGCTTTATGGGCTTTCCTTTCCTTGTTTTCATGGCACATCCGTCTATGCTTCAGGACTCTATCAGTTCTGGAAAAGTACTGAAGATAAAAATGTTATTACCATGTTAGTTTAGAAATTATTACTCCCACTATTTTTCCCACTAGGATAGAAGGAACCCAGAAAGAAAACACACCCTTCATCATTAGCATCAAATGTATTATTTAGAAATATAATTGAATTTGGAGTGCACTGAAAAAGTCCACTGATCTGCATGGCATAACAGAGAAACTTAATGAGACTGGTAACGAAAAGTGAAAAGTGCATTTTGTTACCTGGTGGCAATAATCACACTGATAAGGCTTCTCTCCACTGTGTGTTCTCTTATGCCTCTCCATGTGATATTTCTGAATGAATCTCATTCCACATTCATCACAACGAAAAGGCTTTTCTCCTGTAAAAAAAAAAAAGAGACTGGTAAAATTAAACCAAAACATTTGGTAAAGAGGCACAGTTCAAAGCCATTCTCAGAAGCGTTTTTCAAGCTCAACACTTTGGCAGTTTACACACACCGATATGCAAGACTTGACTTGCCAAAAACCTGTCGGATAGAAGGATTTCTCTGATCTGAACACAAGACATGTCCTTGAATCCCTTTTTACCTGTGTGAATTTTCTCATGCCTCTGCAACAGGTACTTCTGAATGAAACGCATGTCACATTGACCGCACTGGAAAGGTTTTTCTCCTGTATAAATAAATTACATTTCAAAATTGGGCAAGTCATAACACACCTGTCAAGTCAATCACTGGTGTACTATACATTTACGGGAGTGTGTTACCTGTATGAATGAAGACATGTCTTTGTAGATGGTAATTTGTTCGGAAAGCAGCATTGCAGTGCTCACAGATGTGAGACTTTGGACTCTGGTGACCCAGTGATCCATCCTCATTGATAGTAAGAATCTAGCAGAGGGATAAAGTCATTTGGTACAATTTTATCAAATGAATACATTGTCACTTATTCAGTTCTAAAAAAAATTAAATTAGATCCTGTATGGAGCAAACGTATTCTTTAATTTCACCATGAGCTACAATAATAACTGAAGACAGAATCCCAGGCAACCAAATAATATCATATCTAATAATTCATTTTCTAAAAGAAATGCATTTAATATGAAGCCAATAAGATCGATTTATCAACTTCAATGTCTTATATATGATCATAAAACTACCTTGGCTGGCGATCGTTGCTTTCTCTTTTTCTTTTTGTGGCCTTCTACAAGGTCCCTCCCCAGTTTCTTGTCCCTCTTGTTGAGTATCAGTGAGTCTGAGAGCTTCACTTCTTGTTTAATATTCACCTAAGAAGACATAAATTAATTTAATCAGACTGAAAGTTTCTATGATTCCATTTTCAGACAGTTTAGGCAAAATGTTAGTTATATTGATTTTTAATCTAAAAGGATCATTATTTCTCAAAATATATACCCTTAAGTAGACAGACCATCCAATACATCCAATACATGCTAATTTAAAATAATTCGGCTTCTAATGCAAACATGGCATACTTGAACACAATTCATAAAAAATAAAAACTCACAGGCACATGAAGTGTGTATGATAGCTTATTAGGGAGCTGCTGCGAGAAGTCTGGGTCTTCATCTGAATCGTTCTTCAGAACCTCCTTATGAACCATCAGTTCATCATGTGAGATGAGGTTGTGTGTGGCCATTGTCTCTCCAGTCAGCTCCTCATCCTCTTCCTCCTCATCCTCCTCCTCCTCCTCATCATCATCATCTGCAAGGAGAGGTTGATTGGCCAAGCTTTTCTCCCCAAGAGACATATCCAAACCTCCTCCTCTTCTGTCCTCCATAGAAGGTGCCAGGGCTCTTGCTGAGTGATGCAGACCCGTGGTGCCACATCTAATCAAGATTCCGTCAAGCTTGTCATCGATGTTCATCTTTGCAATTTTCTCTGCTGCTTTTCAGGAAAATGGTTGACAGTCATTGACCTGTTAAGGACTTTTGACAGGAGGCCCTCCAGTGTTTCTGAGGATAGTACTTCGTCAGCTTGACTGAAGTAGAAAGACAAGGCTTGAGTAAGAAATTGTCTGTTATCTGCAGTGATCGAGTTGGAAATAAACCATTTTTCAAATCGACAAATTAAGAAAGCAAACCTTCATGCATGCTGAAATTACATCACATGCAATTAGATTTATGTAGCACCCGACAATAATAAATTGGTCATATTAAATTATAGTTCTAAAATAAGTCCTGGTTCTAATGACATCACATTTAGGCATAATTTGTTTTATTGCTGAATCGGATATATGAGAAACTAACAGGGTTATCTTAACGGCCAATGTTTTGACAGCACAGGTTTGCGGACAAAAAGTGCAAAAGTTTTGCCCCAAAATATAAATAAACAAATCTCAGAAAGCTGTTAGAGAGCTGAAGGCTTCAAGATAATCAAAAAATTACAGACAGATTGTGCATTTTGTCTAAGGGCCTCCAAATATTTGGAGCAACTTAACACAAACCCAAAGTGCACACCAGTTTCAGGACTGACAGAGTCCAAGCAGATCAGGGTAACAAGTTTTGCAGTCAGACAAACAGGTAAATTAGCTAGAGAAACGTTTTTTAATGTTTGGTAAAAAGACAAAAAGGATTGTTGTGTCGTGCAATATATAAAATACAGCTGGAGGACCGACGATGCATCAGGCTCTGCTGACTGGAGAACCAGAACTGGCTAATCCAGCAGCTAGCACAGCACACATATCTGCATAACTAAAGCGTGGATGTGTCAGAAAACCTGTCGATACTGTCAAAAATAGACTTAAATGAAACCACCTGAGTGAATGCAGTGTGACCAGACGCTTTCTGTGATCTACAAATCACCATTTCACATCAGCTACCTCGCTAAGCTAAGCTAAAGAAGGTTCAGTTTCAGGCCTGGGAAATCAAAACAAACAGCAGCTAGCGCGGCTAATGCAGGCAACTTAACAGTTTATTACTGTTTTGTGGGGGAAGACACGGATCACACACACTCGCAGGGCAAAGCGGAGTAGCTGATCTGATGATCACTTCGTTTTTTACCTACCTGTCTTCCTTTTCACACGACCCGTAGCGGTGCAACAGCGACAGTCATAATCTTCCTGTAGAAAAAGTTTTCTGTCTGAGCAGCTGGCTAGCAGCAGAGCTAGGAGACACATTCCAGCTGCACCCTACTGTAGATCTATAGGAAGAGTAGGGAGTGGGAGTGAGAGAGACACTTGGGGTTCAATAGGGACAGAAGCCCCCCCCTCCCCAAGATATCACAATTGATAGGGCCTAACCTTTTTGAAGTTCAGGTTTTTTTTTTTTTAGAACTTGTCAAGAGATCTATGCATTTACATAAATGCATAGATCATTGAAGAGCATGGTCAGTGTGTGTGAGAGAAAAATTCAAGGAAGGAAGGAAGCTCCCAAGATGTAAGAAATCATAGGTCCAAACCTTTTGTGGTTCAGATTATCAATACTTTAGTACTTGTTAATAGTGGTCTGTGCATTTTAATGTAGTTGTATAAGAATTCAGTGCACACAAAAAACAAACAGTCCCTTTCGGTGTAAGAGGGTAGTAAGCTTAATCTATATCTGCATGGTTTCTTGTGGAGAGATGAGCTGTTCAGATTATTGCTTCCGATTTGAGAGAATTTAGCTGACACATTTATGCATCTAGTCTTGACCAGTATTTCCTATTTGAAGCGGTCAACTGCAGGTCTTTGATCCTTAGAAAATTGGTGGTTATCTGGGTCTAAAATAAGTTAAGAAAGAGTAAAAACATTCAGGTTTTAATAGGCCCTTTCTTCAAATAAGGGTGATGTGTATTTGTTAAAAGCAAGCTGTTTTGACAGGACCACTGAACTCTACCTTTTCCCCTTTTTTTGCACATTGCGTGCAAGTTTTCTCCCATTCTATTGGCACGTGTCCCATTTTATTTGCATGCATTATTTGTTTGGTGGGAAATGCAGAAAAGCATTTCACTTAAAAACCCTTTCAAACCTGCAGATCTCCAAGTCAAGTGAATGATGTCTTCCAAATTTATTATCAACACACACATATAAAGGTTATGCTCTGAGTAAATGTAATTTCGATGAAGGTGATGCTGGAACCCATGCCCCTGGAATCTTTGAGGTTTTTTTTCTGTACTAGACAACAGTGATCTATGCATTTACATTAAGTTGAATGAAAACTCATTCACAAACTCAGAAAAAATGAGCCTCCCTTTCAGAGTACAAACTGCAGCGGTACTGTCAAATCCCCAGCGCCTTAAATTAGGGAACATAATTAAGCACCATATTCTATTGAAGTTGTACATTTTGAGAGTCCTTCATGGGCTTAAAAAACATTATTAAAAACATAAAAATAGGCACCTTTCCCTCTAACAGCATGAATATACTGTACAATTACCAGGTTTACAGAGATGGTTCTAAAACAGTCCACAGCAATGGCATGATTTTCAACTCAAGGTGGCAGCATTTACTCAATCTCTCTTTTAAAACAGGCTCAAATGAGTACATGCTTTTAGCCTTATTTATTAAACGTGACAAACTGTAAATTAAATACGACTATATATATGTTGCCGCTATTTATTTATAACTGGGCGGTTTCTTTTCAACTTTGTATAAGTAATATGGTTTTGGAGTTTAATTCTTCCAAAGGCTTGATAATGAACACAGCCTGCTCCCAGAGACACTGTTTGACAGTAGTTTAGAGAGAAAGTTATTACATTTTGCTTTAGTTGGTTATTTAAAAGACAAGGACGCAAACAATACCTTATTTTAGCACAAGTTACAAGTGACGGTACATAAACACTCAAGACTGTGAAGTAATCTCAAGTAAAAGTCATACAAAAACAAACAGAAAACAACAGAAAACATAAGAAAACTCTAAATTTATTAGTGTTTGCACAAGATTTTTTTTAAACAGCCATGGTAATAAATCTGTCTCCTATATGTATAGTGAAGTGAAGTCTTATTATTTTTGCACCAAAAAAGTGAACCAAACAGTCGAGCCTAGCCAGGCTCAGTTCCACACGCAACTGTTAAATGAGGAAATTATTATATCCCGCTTTTCCTGTGTGACCTACCTGTTCCTCCAGCCAGATTTATATCAAAACACTGACCCACCCACACATCATCACAAACTGACAAATCTGGCATTCATAGGGAACGCTGCAGCCACAAAGAAAATATGCAGCGCCAGGTCTCGCATTAGACATAAATGGCAGACTTATATTTTTCAACTTAATTGAACCATAAAGGGAGTGGGTCAGTGGTTATAAACAGTTTGTGTTTCATGATGGAGCATGCAGACTGTGCTAATGATGAGTTTACAGTATGTTAGGATGAACATCAGCAGTAAGATTTCAGCCGAAGCTCACATGAGCTGTGCTGTTACAGAGATGAAGAAGTCACTTTACATCCAGAGAACATTTGACATTTAAGGTCCCCAGATGATAAAAGGTAAACTTGACATTTCCATGTTTCATTAAAATGGATGTGTTCCAAATGTTCAGAGGCAATGGAATATTTTTAATACAATCCTGATATTTATGCTTTGTATCTTTCTGGTGCTTCAAACAGTATAAAACAGAAATTTTAGCACACATTTGCATGAAAATATTTTATACATAATACATAATAAAAAGGGAAACAAAAATCTGTTGACATTATTTTGGCAAAAATACTCCTTCAGTCCATTCTCTAGGATTGATAAAATCCAACATCATCTATATTGTTAATGGAAAAAAACATTTTGGCCACTCTTTGTGAAACACCCAGCACATACCTAGCTTTAGGATAAAGATATATTTAGTCTAAAAAGTGATCCAATCCAGACCAGCCAACATTGAAAATAAATAGAATATGGGTTCTTTCTATAATTATTGTATCTTCGCTTGTTTAATATTTATATATGCACTTTTTGACACTGATGCCTTTGGGTGGATGCAGAATTCAGAGAATGAGTTCAGTTCACTAGGATGTGCTTCTGTGGCAGCGGTGGTTAAATTGCCTCTGGAATTGTGCTTAGGACTCAAAACGTATAGACCAGTGGTTCCCAAACTGGTCCTAGAGAACTACTTCGCTGTACATTTGTGTTTGGACACCCACTTCTTAAAAACCGCATGGGTAATTAACTAATTACTTAGATCAGGTGGATTTAGGGAAAACACTAAATTGTGCAGGGCAAGGGGTACTACAGCACCAGTTTGGGAACTATTGGTATTGAGCATCTCTGCAAGATTGCTCATCTTGGATCAGTTTGGTCCATACTGGTATACATCAGGAAATTAAAGTTTAAAACTGATCCAAGACCAGCACTCTTACCCTGAGAAATTTGTACAGCCTCATGGCTATGCCGTGGGTTCTTGATATAGGCACAACTCACATCTTGCTGAAGCATTCTTTAGCATTACTCCAAACTTGAATTCCCTGCAGACAAAAACAATCCACAAAACAGTGGTTTGGCAACAACAAGAATATATAATTGAAGGTTAAAGTCACAATAATTTGCAAAATGCTTTATTGCCATTCAAAAATAGGTATTTTACTGTGAACAAAACTGTTAACATTTACTCAATTATTGTTAGAGGCAAAGCAAAAATATCCCAGAATACCTTAATATCTGACTGTACTGCCTCTTGAATTAATTTTAGAAGTTGTAATATAAAACATATCACTCACCTTTTTACACATGCTGATTTGCATGATGGCATAACTGATGAGAGCCTCTTTTAGGTCTCTGTCCTTTTGCTCTTTGAATCTCTCGACGTCCACCCAAGCATTCTTTATAAACTCTCTATGTATAAACACAGTATGAAGTCAGGTGGGAATTTGAATTAGGAATCAGGAAAAGACCAGATTCAGGGTCAGTTTTTGCCTTTTATATCCTAGCAACCATGTAGAGGGCCAAGACCATACTAACTTTCAGCAAAATGCAAACTGAAAGTAATTAATAACATTAAACATTAAATAAAACATTCATGGAGGTTTAATAAAACAAGTCCCTTGGGAGTCATGTTGTAATACCAATAACACTTGGGTTAATAAAGAGGACACTGGAAAAAAAGGAGAATGCTCACTCGCACTCAGTAGTTTTCTCCTTCACCATCTCTTCTCCCTCCTCAATCTGAGTCTCCAGAGTTTTCATTTTAGCCTCTCTCTGCTCAGGTGTCTCCTGGCCAAACAGTTTGCTGGTCATACCCTTCAGGGAGAAGGTTCGTACCGTCTGCAAAAATGAAGAAAACGTGCCCTCAGATTCAGTGAAAAGATTCAATAATAAGTTATTAATAATTTGACGCTATAACTCTATTCTATCGAGTCTTACAGGTCAACTTTGGGGCACATTACACATGCCACTATATATATCCATCTATCCATCCATCCATCCATCCATCCATCTATCTATCTATCTATCTATCTATCTATCTATCTATCTATCTATCTAT
>JBBKCR010000002.1:18671762-18681895 GCA_037577295.1 Ladigesia roloffi | reverse complement strand
CCATCCATCCATCCATCCATCCATCCATCCATCCATCCATCCATCCATCCATCCATCCATCCATCTCTCTATCCATCTATCCATCTATCTATCTATCTATCTATCTAGCTATCCATCTATCCATCTATCCATCTATCCATCTATCCATCCATCTATCCATCTATCCATCTATCTATCTATCTATCCATCTATCCATCTATCTATCCATCTATCTATCTATCTATCCATCTATCCATCTATCCATCTATCCATCTATCTATCCATCTATCCATCTATCCATCTATCCATCTATCTATCCATCTATCCATCTATCTATCCATCTATCCATCTATCCATCTATCCATCTATCCATCTATCTATCTATCTATCCATCTATCCATCTATCCATCTATCCATCTATCCATCTATCTATATCTATCTATATCTATCTATATCTATATATCTATATCTATATCTATATATATACACATGTTTACATCTCCATACTATATATATTTTTTTTGTATAATTATTTTCTCTTTCTGCTTAATATATGTTGTACGTGGGTTTTCATACAGTTGCTGTTCTGCATATCAGCGACACGTTATGTGACTTCAACCTAATCTGTGTATGTATTTTGATCAATATTGTTCAGTTAAATCATTGCTGGCACAGCTTTCTTTATGGAAACTCATCAGTTTTAAAACTATGATTTGTGCATCGTATGTTTTAAAAAAATGTACATGAATAAACCACTCGCTCCAAGACCCTCTGAATACACGGCTGTGGGTGATTTCTGATTCCCCTAGGCTAAAAAAAAACAAACAGTTAGGCCTTCAGGGGGAAGCCCTATCCTGCCACTCAAAGCAGTGCAATGACTGTGCTGGGGCCATTGCAGGTTTTTTTGGAAGTGGATAAGACTTGCCCCAGTAGCCAGTTCCTCCCGCTGTTGTTTCTTTGAGGTCAGGTCTTGGCCAGCCATCTCCAGTTCAAACTGACAAAGCTCATGTTTCCTGCATACTGCCCTGTACAGATAAAAAAAGATTCAACAGATAAACTATAACAAACTCTGTTTCCAAAGCTAGTTTTGATAGAAAATAAATATTTATTTTACATTCATTGTACAAAAAAGTAAAAAAAAAAGTCATTATTTAAAATACACCAACATATTTTTCCCTATAATCTCAGATGCATCAGTAACCAGACTCCACTAATCTTCATCAAGCGTAAAACGTTTTCATCTATAAGGTAAATTGCCAAATCAGTCTAATGGCATTATACCATCAGAATGCCCTTTCAGTTTAAGGAGGGTTCCTCTGGAGCTCGATCTGCTAGAAAACAAACGACATCTAAGCCTTTAACTGCATCCATCTAGACATAACCCAACACACGTGGAGCCACATTTATAAAACATTTGTATATACGGATTTCATCTTAAAATCACTGTACACTATGAGTGATTTATATACTCAAAAAGTGAATTTTATATGAAAATGATGTAGGCAGGTATACACAAGGTTCCAACCTTTCCAACAACATTCATAGATTAAATAACAGTACCTACAAGAATGTACTGACAAGCAAACATAAATTCCTAACAGGCTGCATGAAAAATATGTTATTTATTTATTAGAGGGCTATAAAAACTTTCAGACGTTTCACCTCAAATAGAAACCATGGCAGAATTTGCCCTTCTTGAAAAGCAAGTTAAGCACTGTGGAGAGAGCGTACCTGGCAGATTTCTTCATGAATTATGAAAAGCAATGCATGAGTCAACATTATCTTTCCAGAAACTGTTTAGTATAGTTTACATATATGTATACAGTGTGCTTATGCTTTTATTTATATACTACCGATTAATAAGCATTTTTAATCAGCAAGTACAGAATTTGTAAACACATATTGTGCTCATTTCTTGAGTGCTTACAGTTGCAAAACTTTACATGCAGGTAAATAAAATGAAAGGCAGAATTGAAAGCCTTTTACACACAATACTTCTAAGTTGAAGAACAAATGTTTCATACATATATATTTTTGTTTGTTTGTTTGTGTTTTTTTTTTTACACAAACCAAGGCCAAATGGTTTGAAACGTAACTCTTAATTTAAATATTCAGAAGAAAATAATTTCACAATAATACAGCCAATACTTATGTTTACTGCACCTTAAAGCCTCTGTGTAGAAAAGGTATTCTTTCAGCTGGTCAGCATAGTGCTCCTCCTCTTCCAGTATGTCATCAACAGATGCAGCATACCTGTGAGAATTTACAAAAATAATTAAATGCCCCTCACAGACACAGACACAGACATGTAATGTGTCTAAAATGTGCTTTTAAAGGCATGGTGAAGATTATAATCTTGAGGAAGTAAGAATTACATAATGTAATTTTGATCATTTACTCTACAAACAGAAATTATTATTCAAAGAAGTAAAATGTACCCAGAGAATTACAGAGGAACACAGGTTAAAAATAACTGTAATCCACATATTACTACACACTTAATTAGAAACATTTCTTACCACAAGAAATAACATTGTGGTGCCTTACAGACAAAATCAACAGTGTTCAAATTTGAGTTTGACTGATTCTTGAGAAAAGATAAGAAACATGATCCACAAAGTGCCCTGACAGCTGTCGAGGAAGGATGATGACGGACAGACAGTTTGCCTCTCAGTGGAGTCAGCATGGCACCTCACATGGTGCCGTAGTGCGGGTCTGGGACTGGATGACCGCTGACCCAAAGGCTGCGTGCAACAATCTGGAAACCATCAGAAAGAATGGCACCACAGACTAACAGAGGAGGGCTAGGGGCTGGATGGAGTCAAGGCCCGCTAACAACACCACTGCAAGAAGTGATTCCTGAGTGATGTTCTAACAACATCTTCTCACTGTTGCAAAAATGCTGCTAATCTTATTGGTTGCGGCTGCAGATCCATTAGTTGTCAACAAGCCAACCTGAAATGTGAAACTCCCCTGGGTTCACCTTCCTGGCTACTTGTTACAAAACTGGTGCTGGTGGGGGGGCCTCCAAGGAAACCCAAGTGCAGTCAATCCAGCAAATGTGTTTTACAGTTCTAGAGAATCAAATCAGTGTGCTGCAGGGCATCATGCAACACCTTCATATTTCAGCTCCTTCAATGAGCTCTCGGAGGGTAACAGGATAGGCAAGGGGGAGGGGGGGATTTTGGGGGCAAAGCGTCAAAGGGAAGGGGGAATACATTCAAAACTATTTGTATGAAACTCTGCAATCTTTCTTTACACTTTGCATGAGAAGGGCTCATAAAAGCAGTGGTGATCCACTACAGGACTATAAGATAAACTCACGCATCCATGTGATGCCCTGCGCTCTGCAGTCCATCTCCCATCTCTTTCTCAATAGCACTCCACTCACTGTATAATATGGAAACAAACAAAAGACAATGATGCATTAAACAGAAAAAAAAATCGGATGCATTAAACAGAAATCTGATTGTGACAGGGAGATCCAACTGAGCCCTGTAAGATGCATATGCTGTTTACGCTGCATTTAAATGATACATGTGCCATTTCAGTGGTTTACATTCTAAAATGTGCAACACTGCATTTTTACATTTTTATGCCAATTACAAGCTGTATGTAAAGAAAGTCAGCTTATGGGACTGATAATTAAACAGGTAAACTTTTTAGCTGAACAGAACCTATAGTTTGAGAGTTTTTGAGTAAGCTAAACTAGAAAAAACAAGAATATTAATACAGCCCCAAATTAGTAAACATATACATCCTTGCATTTTTTACAAACCAAGGCCAAACTCTAAAGTTAAATATTCTGAAGAAAATAATTTCACAATAATACAGCCAATACTTATGTTTACTGCACCTTAAAGCCTCTGTGTAGAAAAGGTATTCTTTCAGCTGGTTTAAATTAGTAACATATACATCCTTGCATTTATGATCTGCAACCATTGAACCACACAACTATTAATTGCAAACAGTCTGCTGCATTAAACACAACAGCCTTTTCTTAAACAACTTGGTTGGTTTTCCAAACCTAGGTTGAGCCTTAGGCTACGTCCACACAAAACCGTAAACGGCAATAGTTTTCAAAACGATTTGCGTAAAGACGGAACCAGCTCAGAATATAACCGCGTCTACACGAAAACGACCGTGAACGCTGCTGCACATTAAGTACTTATAGTGCGCATGCGTGGATCCCGTTCGGCATCATTGTTATTTTTGTTGTTGTTGTTAGTATGAACCTATGCGCATGTGCCTTAAGATGGGGCCGGCAAAAAAATGTATCCGTTTAGCCTATCCACACGAAAACCACCTAACCGGCGTTTTCAAACTTATCCACTCTGAGACCCGTTTTCAAATCTTGCAGTTTACAGATGCATTTCTACCCGCTCCGTGTGGACGAGAGGCGTTTTAGGACAAATATTTGTGCGGATAAGCCCGTTTACGGCTTCGTGTACGTAGCCTTAGTGTAGATTAAAATGAATGCAGTTTTACAAAGCCCACCTGAAAACCCTGCCGTAATTCCCATGCACTTTGTAGACTCCATACAGACGGTCAGCCACTCTCTGAGTGAAGAGTTTGCTTCAGTTAGTAATGTGTTAGCACCTCTTTATTCGCACATTTATTAATTTGACTTCAACAATACTTTTACAAATCACCTCATGTGTAATTACATTTTTAAAATACAAATAATTGCAGGAATAAATATTAGTGCAATCAACTTGATTTAGTCTGTTACCTACCACCTCAGCCCAAATAAGGCAAGCGTTACTTAAGCAGAGGCAGCGTTACTTGATAGGCAGTAGTTTCAGTGTGTAACTGTGTGTATGTGTGAGAGAGAGAAAGAGTGAGGGGAAAAAAAAAAAAACCACCAGCTGTTCACACTCACTGCTCGAACACGCAGCAGCTGCGATATAACAGTCTGGAGCTCGTCTCCATAGTGTTTCATTTCTGCAAACCTCCTGAAACAGACATAGAAAGAAAGATACACAGATGTTAAGAGAATAGATGTTTTTTTTATTATCAGCAGCATAGGACAATTTGATCCAACATGCCTGGCCCTGACGATTATATTACTGGAGGGCCTATTACTTTTGACTTACTTGTCAGGATTCTTCACTCTGAATGTAGCATTTAAAGCCTTCAACCTTGAATCTGCCTGAAAAGGTGGCAACAACAATAATTAAAAACTAAAGACAATTTGTTAGTCTTTGTTCAGACATTTGAGAGAGACCACAATGGTCTTTTTAAAGAGACATTCAGCACTGCAAAACATGTTATTATATGCACATATATATACAGAACATGGTATACAATCATTCACAGAAAAAACTTCTGTCTCTGGGATGAACCAGACAGCTCAAACAGATGGCCTGTGGTTGTTTATATAAACGAGCATGTACTGATAAAATACTCCTCATTGCTGCATCACTTTAATTGTCTTATGTCACTGTACCTTCAAGTTTCCTGCCATGGTGAGAGAGAAAAGACTAAACGTATGTATGTTTATAACACAGTAAATCACTCATGCAACTTAAATACAGACATAAACATATGGTAAAATATTATACATTAACAACACAGTTAAGGTAACATTAGCACAGGTTAGAGATACACGAAAAGACAATTTAAACTGCTAGTAAATTACCTTAGCCTGAAACCCTGTCTCAAATACCACTTCCCTCCAACTCTGTTCCTGTGGGGCAGAGATAATATGCACTTTTTACCAAGAAAACATAAAAAAAAAACATTATGTCAAAATGTGTGACTGGTCAACAGGACAAATTCCATGACCAAACTAAAGTCTTAAATAGAGAACAACTTCTTACAGAAATTAAGGTACAATGTTATGTTTCAGTCAAAGTTTCTTCCAGAGCCCCTCTTATGAACTATATGCTATAGGACACATGAGTTAATGGTATGCACTTACATTTGTTCAAAAGTAGTATGCAAGCAACTGTAATTAGTGAGTTCAGGTGTTCAATTACTCACACACAGCTTGTATAATCTCTATGCGCCAAAGCACTGCCATTAGCAAGGAATACTCTGAAACACAACCTAAGGTCCCCATGCACAATGCCAAACATCAATAGAGGGATATAAAGCACCCAAAGCACTGGGATGTAGAGCAGCAGAAATGGGCTTTCTAAAGTAGTGGAGCTCCATCCTATACCTTCTGGATAAGGGTGAGCAGCATATGTGATTTAAGACTAATTAATCAACCCTAATATTACTTTATATTACCTTACCTCACTTAAGCTCTTGTGGCTGAATGTAAGAAAAAGTTATTGCAATAAAAATTTAAGAAAAAGTATTGCAATAAAAAGGGGGAATATATGTTGGGGCACACATTTATTTGCTTTATCATAGTACCTGCGTCAGGAAGGAATAAAATATCTTGTCATTAGACAAAACTGGGTGGGAGGCAACCCGGAGCAGGAAGTTCTCAAGCCCAACCCTTCGCCTCTCCACAAAGTCCGGATCCATATTGTCTGCAGAAAGCTTGTGCCACACAAATTCTGCCTGTAACAACAAAACAACAACATTCAGATACATGCTTAGCATTTTTGTCTATCAGTGTTGGACAATGTCTACCAAACTGCTATATTTGGCTCATTGGTTTAATTAAAAATGTTAACAAGACTCTTTAATTAATAATTTGTATTTATCCATTTAGGATAACAATTTAACCAGGGAAAGAACCATTTACACATCCAAACGGTTTCAAAAGAACCCCTCAAGTCCCACAAACATATTTTTGCATATACGCAAGACACTCACTCGCTTTTCAGGCAAAGGTGGAACCACAACAAATGGATAAGTGACTAGCAAGTAGTTTCTTAGAAGCTCAAACTCGCTGTAGCGCCTCCACAAAGAGTCAGGGGCTGGAATTGCTCCCTCCGGTGCAGCATCCACCGCCCTAAAAAAACCCACACACACACAACAATATTTCACTTTCATTGTGTACTGTTACCTGCTAGAACAGCACCTCTGGAAACGCTGAAAATGAAAATATTAACATTGCCAACAAAAATCGTGGAAACCAGTAAGGCGGATAGCATAGGAATAATGCACTGTTAGTATTTTGCTAAAATTAAATGTTGTCATTAAATCTTTCTGGCAGAAATAAATGAAAGTGTTTTCCTCAGGGGAACAGTCAGTGCCAAATGCACAATGTTATCAGTCGGGATCAAACCTCAACCTCACAGTTCAAAGCCAAGTTCTCTGACTGTGCCACACAACCTCAAGGAGCTTAAGAAAGAATAAGACACCAAATAAATGTGATGTTACTATTTAGAACAAAAAAATAAATCTTTAGTTCCACAAAAGTTTCAAGAAATAAACAAACATTCACAAAAATTGAGGTTGCTCTCAAGGGATTAACCCAACATCCAAATAAAACAGAGTTGACATAAACACAAAATAAATCCGCTAACTTTCAGATGGCTCAGACGCCATGAAAGCAGACATCTTAAGTGTCTGTTCAAATACGTGCCAGAAGTTGAACTGTGACGTGTAATCTCTCAGTGCCTGGAACCACAAGCACTCCTAATTTAGAGGCAGAGGACCACAAAATACAATGGTATAAATCAGAAAAATAAGGGGGTAGGGTATGGAATGCTGCTACATTGTTATACTCATCCACTCAGCCTTATACTTAACGAGAAGCACATTCTTATTATGCAATAATGCAGTTGGCATAAGTGCAGGATAGACAGAGAAGAGAGAGCTCTGGGAGAGAAAGAAAAAGACAGAGACAGAGGGAGGGAAAGAGAGGGGGAGAGTGAGATGGAGGAGCCTAGCCTCTGAAACAAGAGTCCAGAATCCAGGGGACTCCAGGGAGGAAATGAGAGCACATAATGGGGCTCTCCACTAAAAACCCACAACAAAAAGGCACAAGCTCCACACTTGCTGGGGGGCATTCTCCACCGCAACTGTTTGACTACACTCAAAAGCATGTCACCCCCTATTTCTCCCTCTCTGTCACCTGAGGTAAACAAAAATGGCCTGTGTGTGTTTGTGTGTGCATGCTTTGCACAGAACTTTACCAAAACATATGTTTTCTTTCATGGGCCAAGCTAACAATGCGGCTCTGTGCACTGAACTCCAAGGCCATTAGCATGCGAGAGAGGATTTTTCTTTTAGTAGCATTTTGTTTAAAGTGAAGTGATGTCAAAGCAGCTTTTATTTATTTCCAAACAGTCCAACTCAATATGAACCCACTGCAGCCCCTGCCATGATGGATTCTATTTCCGGTGACAATGCTAGCTGCGTTTCTGCTAAACTTTGAAGCAGACCCTCTGAAATGGGAGTGTAGACATGGCTTGGTGCGTTAGGCGCAATGATAAAAAGGCAAATGTTGTGGTGGTTAAACATGCGTGTCATTTGACTATGCTTATGCTAGGATGTGATCGGCAAAAAACAGCATATGGCTGATCAAAATGCTGACTGCAATTCTGCCAATACTATTACTTATTGTTTTTTCAGTTCATAGCTTCTGGGGACTTTTGGACCAGCCTGTGGTTTCCCTAGGAGCCTATGGGCCCCAAAGTAGTAATGGGAAGTTGTAATTGACAACCACAGAACTGCAGAATATATATTTTCACTGTGCTGACACTAATAATTGAAAATAATGCACTTCAAAAAAGAACTTAAATGAACTTTTAAAAAAATCTCCTGGGATATTTACTGCTCATCCATTGACTATATAATGCAATTTCCAAAGACATTTATGCAATTTTTACATTTTAAGACAAAATGACAATGGTAAATAAATAGGTATGTAGAGCTCAAATTACATAACAAACATCTACAAGAAAAATAACCCATCCAATCCAATATTTAGGACATTCTGTAAAACCAGAAATGAAAAAAGGTGTGATTAATGAAGTTTGCCACCTTGTTTCAATGAGGTAAACAGTGTAGGTCTCTTGCATGCTGACTGCATTCTTTCCAGTCCTTTTTTCTGCCTCGGCTACACTGATTTCCACCCTCTTCAGAAGACTGGACCCCTTCTCGACCATCTGTGGAGCAAAAATAATCAGATAATCAAAACAACCTGAGGGTGAGCAACGGGTCGAGTTCAGTATGGGATAACACAAAGAGAATTACACAGTTTGCTATGATTCTTCCTCATTGAAGTTAAAAGTACAGCTATTAATGGGGCACAAGTGCAAACAGGGAAAGCAAAACTATGAAATTCTTCTCTGCTTTTAACCCATTCAACATATTGAAGTAACAGGCAGCCAAGAGCACAGATAGCAGTGGGTGTGGGGACTGTTGCTTGCTTAAGGGTGCCTCGTTGATGACATTAGGAGTCCTGAGAATCGAATCCACGACCGTCTGGTCGCAGGGGTACCAAATCACAAACTGCTCCCTATAGTATGGTAGTAATGTCACTTGACTGGACAGGTCTGGTGACACATCACGAGATACACACTCCCTTTAAAACAGTCGGGTTCATAAACTGGGATTTTACACAGAGACACAGCCATAACTTCGTTCAACTCTTGATGAGCTGATATGATTTATTAAACCTAGAGATGTCTCGTGGTATTTATGTGCCCAATAGTTAACATGTTGATTAATGTTTGCTAATATTAGCTAGCTAGCGTTCAGACCACTGGTTAAACACGCAGGGACGGATTTGTAAACACTCTCAGCAGCTGTAGTTTGAGCTCTAGTCAGTTTCCAAGACGCTGGTCAGGTAACAGGCCGGTCCTGATGTCTGCTGGAGTGTTTTTAGCTGAAGCCCTGCAGCTGTTGTGGTTCTTTTCCAGCTGTTCGTCTAACTCCGGCCCGCATGAACCCGCACTGCCGCCTCAAAGCGGAGCTATACACACCCCAGAGGACTCCTTGATAGAGTCCCCTATAAACCCGTGATGGATTGTAAGCGTCTTTACCGTGTTTCTGATGTTGTTTTCTAACTCTGAGGGAGTCAGGTCTGTGTTTCCGATCACCGCTATCTCCTCGCTCCCCGAGTCCGCCATCATCCTGCCTGACCAACTCTCCCCGCGCATGCGCAGTCCACACCTAGCCACTGATTCTTTTTCTGCATTTCTAATTTCTGCATTTATTTCTAATTAAAACACATTAACTCGAGAACATATACATATATAACAATATATATAAACCAAAAACAAACAAACAAACAGACATAC
>JBBKCR010000002.1:18627178-18662177 GCA_037577295.1 Ladigesia roloffi | reverse complement strand
TATATATACTGTAAGTGGGAAAAAAAGCAAATGTTTAACATCACATCTTCTACAAATGTCTGCCAATTTACATAATGTTTGGTACATGGTTTCTATACATTGGATAGATTTCCCCCCAAAATTTGTATTAATTACTCACATCAACCAAACAGTATCTCAACACTAACTTGCTGAACTTCCTGTTTTGATGTAAATAAAATCACAGTATCATTCAGTTATTTACAGTTGTCAACAAACAATTAAAAAGTAATTTCAGTAAAAGTTTATTTCTGTTGGGACATCTGCTGTAATCTTTTAGCAGAACCAAGTTCTTGATCAGAATTCGTTCTTCTGGATTGAAGTCATTTTGATTAGCAAACTTTGCAAGTGACATGCTTGTTTAAAAACAATTGTCTGCGATAGCACGTATCCATGGCAACTTTTAAAATTTTTCAGAGTTTTGACACAAATGTATTTAAGATGCAGTGTACCAAATTTTATTATCCACTGACTTTTGTAAAAGTTGTGATGAAAAAAAAAACTTTTTTTTTCTCTCAGTGTTTTTTTAGAACATATGTATACTGTATATGTAAAAAAGAAAGTATACCCTTCTCTTTCAGTTCTATGGTTTATGTTTACATATAAAAATACATCAAAATAATCTGGCCTTTACCAGCTCCTAATATCTCAGATCCACTTTGTCATTATTTATTTAACAAAATTTAAACCAAAATGCAGAAGCCAGGCATGACATTTTGGCCCTTTCTTCTTTTTTTGTAGGAATTTTGACACACTCTTGTCTTGTCAACATTGTTTCAATTAACTGAGGTCCTGTCCCAGCATTTGAATCAGGTTTCAGGTCTGACTTTTCCAAGCCACCCTGTTGTAGATGTGCCGGTGTGCTTGGGATCATTGTTTTGTTTCACAATCCAGATTTGGTCTCGATTTAGTTGTTGGACAGATGGCCTCACATTCGACTCTTGAATACTTTTGTATAAAGAGGAGTTCATGGTCGACTATGCAAAACAAGCACAAATCATCACCCCTCCACTACAGTGCTTGACAGTTGGCATGGTGGCACTGTGCATTATGGACAAACATCTGGGATACAGGCTGTACTGCCTTGTTTTTAGAAAGAAGAGGTTTGCTCTGGCAAACATTCAATTATGTACTGATATTCATAGGATTTATGTTGAAATCATATTAGTATATAATTGATCAGCAGGTAATTGATTAAAAAATTACACAGATTTAACTAATATTTCAAACCCATGTATTGTACACCAGTTGAAAATGTAGACGACCCTGGGCTTCTATGCTAAAATGCCTGAATTTTATTTATTTGTGACCCTAGAGACATTATGATAGAGGTGGATTAATCCTAATTTCTACATTTCATAAATGTTTCTGTATTAGCACTGGTTCAAGCATAGGCATATATATGTGCATTAAAAACCTGGGACATCAGCATGGTGTCACAATTAATGCATCATGCCTCTTAACTGCTGTCCATCTGTCTGTACATTTTTCAGTATTTCAGGCCAGTGCTTTCATTTTCCAAACAAGTAACTTCTGCAAGTGGTGTGACCAGTCCAGTCCTGTGTGTGTGGACAACATCTGCAACAGTAACTGCAACTTCAGCTCCTTTTGTACCCAGGCTGAAGAGGTCTGTGTGGCTATATGGTAAGTTTGCTAAAATGTACCTATTTACAGGATGTTAAAGAGCAAAGCACTTTTTCCCAGCTGGTAGTACAAATGCAGTTTGTCATGGAATATTTTGATGTGCTGTGAATGTTTTGCTTGGCTTAAGTCAGTGCATTAAAAAGATAAATGTGCTAGAAGGCAAAAAAAGCAGTTCCAAACTCCAGTATGATAAACAGATTTATGCTTTAACTGAACAACGGTTTTAGCTGAGCTAGCCCTCTCTGGACTGTTGCAAAGATAATGGACCCTGTTTCCAAAGATTTCCCCAGAGCTAGTTCCGCCCAGTTTGGCCTCCGAGGAGTTTTTCTGGGAAGTTAATCGAGCTGACCTCTGATTGACCGTGTAGTAGAAACTGACTGTGTACTGAGGGATAGCTAGCTCGTTTGGGAGCAGCAAAAAAAACACCCCTCAAATAAAGCGGTCAAATAAAAACTCCTGTTCCTCACTAATACCACATGAATAACAAACACATTCATAACCTTTAGAAAAGAGCTGACTTTGGCCATGATTACAAAGAAGACTCCTGAACAGGGATTCCCCATTTACTTGTTATTCTTTTGTTTTCATGGATCCGTCAAGAAGAAATATTTGTTTGAGAGTCTTATCTATGTTAAATCTCTATGTGACGGAACATTCAGTGATGCCTGGTAGCCATGCAAATACACAAAAAACACACGTATGTTGTTAGCAATCATGGTAAATATATTTGTGTTGTTCACAGGAAAAAAGAAAATGAAAGTGTAAGTGTACAGACTCTTTGCCACAACCCCCGGAATGAACTGGAGAACATGCTGCTGTCCAATGACAGCTCCAGCCAGTGTGTGATGACTCCACTGCCATCTGAGAATGGCATGCTGTTCCTCTGCAGCTGCATCAAAATACATGACTGCAATGACAAACTTATCTTTGAAGAGGGACCTCATGGTAATCTACTAATAGTAATGCTACTACTACCAATAATGATAGTAATGATAATAATAATATAGATAATATAGTAGTATGCTATATTAAAATATAATAATAATGGTACATTGTGTTTATAAAAAAATCTATTGTACATTTTATGTTAGAATTACTGCACATTAAATACAACAATTCCGTTTCCTGTTTTTAGATTGTTTGTTGTGCTTGTTATTTGTGTTCTATTGCATAGTTCATTCATTTATTAATTTTGTCAGCTTATTATGTTAAATGTGGCCCCATGATTAGAGAGAGTCCCCATTTTGCACCAGACCATATAAAATAAAAATAATGGACAAAAAAACTTGATTTGACTTAACATAGGTCAACCTTTCTTGCCAGGTTTCTCCAGGCTAAAGAGTAAAGATGTGATTCCAGTCGTGGTGATCAGCCTGGTCCCTCCACTCCTGGTAGCCATCATTACTACACTGGCCTTCTACCTGTATCGCACACGCCGACCCAGCAAACAGTCCAAAGACTGGCCCCCAAAACGCACTCATTACCAGTCGCTGGATCCGCCAGAGGACTGTGTGGGTGAGGCCAACAGCAGTGACTTCCACGGAAAGCTTCTGTCACTCAGCGTAGACAAACATTCGGACATGTCGTCCAGCTGCGCTAACAGTCTGAACCACAACAACGAGCACCTGCCTATCCAGTTGGAGGCGCTGGTGGGTAAGGGGCGATTTGCTGAAGTGTGGAGGGCACGACTCAACCATAGCGAATGTGGCCAGTACGAGACAGTGGCGGTGAAAATCTTCCCAGCTGTGGAGTATGCCTCCTGGCGCAATGAGAGAGCCATCTTCTCTGATGCTAACCTGAAACACGAGAACATTGTGCAGTTCCTGACGGCAGAGGAGCGTGGTGGAACACCAGGTACTCCCCAGAGGCATTACTGGCTCATCATGGCATATCATGCTTTGGGCAACTTGCAGGACTTCCTAATCAACCGCGTCCTCAGCTGGACTGAGTTGTGCGCGATGGCCGGTTCAGTGGCCAGGGGACTGGCGCACCTGCACAGCGACACCACGCCCTGTGGCACACCCAAAGTGCCAATCGCTCATCGAGACTTGAAGAGCAGCAACATTGTGGTAAAAAGCCAAAATGAGTGTGCCCTGTGCGACTTTGGCCTGGCGCTGCGGCTGGATCTCGCACTCACTGTAGATGACTTTGCCAGCAGTGGGCAGGTGAGAATGGTAGATGACATAGTTTAACTGACGTGTGGATTGTAAATGTGAAAAGTGTCAAATTTGTCAAATTTGCACACTTGCCTCAAAGCATGTTTTTATGTTTGCTGTTTTGAAGTTTACTCATATGGATCCTGCTGGACTGCAGTGTGTTAACTACCCTTTAGCACACATGCTGAAACTGACTAAAGGTGTTTAAAATCAGTTGATGAGCTGGTTCTGGCTGTGAAAGATACTGCTTTTATAAATGAGAGATCAGATTCAGCTGCTTTGAAGCTCTTAGATACATTGTTAGAGGTTGCGATATTTGAACAAATTGGTCTGTGCTCCTAAGGTGGGCACAGCGCGATACATGGCCCCAGAGGTCCTGGAATCTCGCGTGAACCTGGAGGACTTGGAGTCGTTCAAACAGATGGACGTCTATTCCATGGCACTGGTGCTGTGGGAAATGTCCTCTCGCTGTGATGTCATAGGTGGTAAGAAATTATACTTTTATTAATGACAGTTATATAATATCATTGTTGTGACTCCTGGGTCAGTAGAAATGCACCAAAATTGGATAATGATCTGAAGCACAATATCATGTCAACCTCAGAATGGATTAAATAAACAAAATAAAAAAACACAAAGATAAGAAACACTTAACAATGGTATAATACATAGTTAACAGTATATAACATTTGTGTGATATTAATTACAATAGTGTCCTCTGCAGTATCTCGTTAGAAAAGCTGCAGCATAACACACAACTTAGTAAAAAGAAAAAAAACCCCACATGTTTCTCTTGTGTTCTGCGTAAGCACTCTAACTTTTCGTCCAGACAAGAGTTCTATTGTGTCTAAAAAATCACAAACATTTGTGTGGTTGTGCAGTTATATTATCAGTCCACTAACTGTGATGCCAGAATTGTGTGTAAAAATCTATTTATGTTCTTTGAGCAGAGGTGAAGAACTATGAGCCTCCGTTTGGTTCAAAAGTTTGTGAGCAGCCATGTGTGGACAGCATGAGAGACCTGGTGCTGAGGGACAGAGGACGACCTGACATTCCACCAAGCTGGACAATACATCCGGTGTGTGTTTTGTAATATTGACCTCATTATATTTTGACAGTGAAAATTTGCACATATGTAGGATACCAAGAGGAGTCAAAGAAATGATGACAATTGGGTCATTATGGTTATGAATGTCTTTATTAACCATATTTGTTTTACCCATATTGTCCATCAAATTTTAAGGACACCTTATAGGCACCCATAAATATGTTTGCAGCAACTTAACATTTTAAAGACTTGCCAGATTAATTCTTAGTAAAACAGTGTGACAGGTATAAATATTTACGACAATATATGTGACCTACCACTGGAATAATGATGCTCTGTGCATTTTATATATTTGTGATGTCAGACCTTCCAGGTGTTTAAAGCTAATTTCATCCAAAACTGTTTTAACACGTGCAGTCCACTTTTCTTGCCAAGGATACTTAGACAAAATATCAATGAAAGTGTACTAATATTTCAAAATATCTGTCATATATAAAGAAATAAATAATTATATTTTTGTCTTACTGGAATAAAATACTAAATGTATGTGTATTCCTTTGACTTATTTATACTTAAATTCTCAGTTCAACCCTGGAAATGCTCTCCTAAGAGATTGCTCTGCTCTGTCCTTCACTTGCAGGGAATGCAGCTGTTGTGTGCTACTATAATAGAGTGCTGGGATCACGACCCAGAAGCCCGTTTGACTGCACACTGTGTGCTGGAGCGCTTCAACACGCTGGCCCAGGAAGAGCTGGAGAATTCTACCGTCTCCGTCCCCATCCCAAACTCAGCAGAGCAGCAGGACTCATATCCTCCCTCTCCCCGCACCTCTCCAGTTCCGGAACTGCAACAACAGAACCTCGGCCCAGCTGAAGATCCCGCCACTGCCTCCCTCAGGCAACTGAGTGAAGTGTGACCGCTTCCAAAGCCTTGAAAAACTGACTTGTTTTTGTAAGATGTATTGGTTCAATATGTGGAGCTGGTCTCCATTGTTGTTTTTAATGCTTTCAATCTACGTATCAGCTTTCCTGTGTTGGTACCAAAGGAATTAATGAGCAGAAAAGTGCCACTGAAGGAGGACTGGAGAAGGATATGGAAGATAATGTGAGCCCTAGCTGCTCCTCACTGGTCCATCACCCCTACAGTTTGTGAGAGGTAAAATTTGTGAGCAGATGTTTAGAAGCCTTTAAGACTATTTATAACTGGGCTGGGTGAATCCTAAGAGGTGGAGCGCTAACACAGCAGCAGCTAGAACTCTAAAAGGTCTTCGCTGTGCTAGTGTGGTATGTCCCAGCTCTGCTGGCAAAAAATGTTTTCCAAAAACTGTTTACCACACATAATTTTCTCATTTGAGATTTTCCATTGCCCTCTGAGTCTCTTGCTTTTAACAACAATGTGGTCGTCCCATGCCGCTTGGCTTAGGGAGGGTTTCAATTTGATTAACCACAAGCTCTGAGCTGAGCATACACGTCAAAGGCCCAACACGCAAGCAGGCGGGAAGCCCTGCTTTTTTCAGATGAAAGAGAATCAAAGAGCATTTTATTGTTCCCCAAATTGATCGGCACACACAGGCCCTCCATTATGGAAACAATTCATAGCCTCTGCCATGGACTTGAGGTTTAAGTTCCTTTCAGTAATAGTCATTGTCGTATCGCACACACTCACTTTAATTACTAACCCTCCTGCTTCAATTACTGCCAGCCTTATTGTCTAACGGAGTTATAGGGGTCACACCCTCATCAGCCAAGAGGCTGTGGGAAGAGCTTGGATCTGTTCGCTTAACTTGTCAACAAACGCGGCAAAGGTCCTTTAGCCCATCAGCCAGTCTAACAAGCCTGTTTAGCTAGACTGGGTGGAGCTATTCAACCATTCATGAGAAAGAAAACATGAGTGAAGGTCTCAGACAGGAATTAATTAAGAAAGACAGAATACTGAATACCACTTTGTCTTGGGTCAAATAAAAAGCAGTTTAGGCCTTGTTTCACAGAAGTCATCAAAACACAAAGATTCGTCATTGATCTCTGACACTTTGCCAAGTAGTAATTACAGTCTACTCATTTAAAAGACCCACCTTTCTTATTTTTCTTATTATTTTTTGTCCTCTGAGGTCCACTTATAACGTTAACCAAAAACAACCTCCCTTTATCCTTTAAACAGGTGCTTACTGTACCATAAAAATGATACATGTAAAGTTCAGCTCTGATTTGACTGCCTTGTTTGTGCCTAAATAAGTGCGACACTACATTTATCTGTAAATGTGTCGGTTAAAATACAAAACAGGCTGTTAATGGGGATTACTTTCCACATGTGGACTATGGAGTGAACACTGTGTTTTGAAATTTTAACATACTACATTGAACTCAAAATCATGATACGGAGCCTATAAACGAATTTGAAAGGGCAGGGTAATCTGTGGCCTTATGTTCTAAACAAATAATGCACTGAGATTCGATGCAAGGAGAACATATCTGGAACTTTTCATGTGCAAACAACCAAAAATGAAGCTGTTTTTGCTTTCCAGAAGAATGGACTGATCTATTGAGCCATTTTGTCCTTCATTTACTGTGAACTGGGGTCACAAATGTACAGATCTTATACTCATAAACTGTTTAAGTATCACTGTGTGTATTTTCTTTATAATACACTGTTAAGTTAATGCACAACCACATTATATTGAACCTTTCAACATTTCAGAACAAACATCTAAACAAGAAATCAAAAACTCTTCTAATATTTTAGCAATTTTATTGGTTCATTCATTAGGATTTCTCTCAGGCTACTGGAAGTGTCATTAAAACATCAGTGCAGTTCACAGCTCAGCGAGATATACACTTTGGGTCAGTTTTCTGAACACAGACCAAGCCTTGTTTGAATCTGCACCATCAAAATTCACTGGAAAAGCCATCTAGCACAGCATCCAGCTTGTTAGTGTTCTGAAACATTCTAAAAGGTCTTGTCTGGGGGCAGATATGTACACAGGTTGTGGTTTCACTCACAATGCATTTCACAAAGATGAAGAATGTGTTCGGGTACAGACCAGAGGAAGACTAACACAAATAAGGCACCACAGTTTCTTAGCAAGAACAACCACGGCTGAAGTAGTGATTTCATATGAGAGGCATTTAAATTGTGTTCTTTCCAGCACATATGCTCTCTCAAACCACTGTTCTTTAATGACAAAAACAAGATAAAGTGTTTGAAGTATAAATAATTAACACCTCGAGCAACCAGGAACCTTCAACCATTATTTTAACATGCCAGATTTCATGGCTCAAAAACAGTTAAATTTAGTATAAATTAGAATAAAGCCTAAGCTTAGTCCCTACATGTGCATCTATATTGTACTTTATTGCCTTTCAGACTGAAAGTTTCACCAGGATGCCAGCAAAACCTTGTCTGAAATTACTGAGCATTTACTGCAAAGTGATTTCACATTTCAGATCTGAGGAATGTTTGAGTTCGTCAATTTGCAATAATACTGTCTTGGTGATTATCCATATATTTGCAGAGAATGCAAACAGATACCAATAGAGAACAACAATGGCGATTGAATCCAGTGGTTTGGTGCTGAAGTGTTGTTTCAAAGACTATAATTAGGGCCAAAATGTTATGATCCTGCAGAACATCAGGTAAAACCAAACAGAAAGCCTCTACCTGAGCAAACAAGAGAGCGAGAGCGAAAGAGAGAACGAGAGAGCGCGAGAGACAGCAAGAGAGAGAGATTTTCTGCACTCGGGACAGGAAGTCAGTAATCAGAAGAACAGGAGAGAGAGAGAGAGAGAGAAAAAGAGAGAGAGAGAGAAATGAGGACACATTGAAAGAGAGAAAGAAGCCTTAACCGTCAACAACACCCGTAACACTCCATCATGTTTCCAGATATTTCAGTTATGATAAGGAATAAAAAAAGATACTGCTCAACTAGCCACACAGCTAAATGCTGGTCTTCAAAAATCCCAGTTTTATCAGAAATCTCGCTCCCTATCAAAATCATAGTACAGGAAATAAGATTTTAGATATATGGTAACATGTCTGACCATAAAATGATCAGATAACAGCATTCCATATTAAGATCAAGAGAAGATGATATAACATCCTTAACCACTATCTTCTCCTAAATGCCCCCAGCACACCATTAGCATCAGCAATCGTCATCTTCTCCTGCTACGCACAACTCCCAATAAGGCAACATCAACAAAAGACCTCTGTGCACGCTGGAACCTCATGTGGATAGGAATAATTCAAAGAGAGGTTTTACAAAAAGTATCAATCAAGGGATGCAAATTACGAACGCCAGATTCTTCTTATTGTAAAACCAGCAGTCCACTACTCTCCACAGAGCATTATAACCACATCAGCATAATTTTTCAGATATCATATAGGAAGTCTACGCATGTGTCTTCATTTCTGAGAGAAGGAGCGCCGACCCAGGGACAGTGCTGGGCAGTGCAGACACCTGGGGTAGGCTACAGCAGGTGTGAATTCAGGGGTTGGGTTGAGAGGCTGCAGGAGAAGAGCTCCGGCCTGAAACAGTTTTCCACAGTGGTTTATGATAGGCCCAGCCTTCACCCTGAAAAAAAAAAACAACAAAAATACAATCCAATTAGAAGGTAAAATAAGCTAATCTTAAGGTCAAATCTTTCACGTTTTCCCATAGCAGACTGCAAAACACCCCAAAGAAGCACAAGCAGTCACCACAGAAGGTCTACTTAGAAACCAAGCAAAACAACAGATCAAATTGCATGTAATTTAGCTATTTTTATGAGTTTGAGCTTTAAAAAAATACTTCATGATTCACATGATCCAAGTGAGTACACCAAACACACCAAGCAGCACAAGAATTCCTTATGGGTTAAAAATCCAAAAAAGTAGTAATTAATAGATTTCGCCTCATGTTGATAAAGCTGTTTACCTTGCTTTCAAAGTATTTAGTCCTCCAGGCCGTCTCTGTCTCAGTGCGGTGTCTCTCCTCTTTCCTTTGTCTCTCCTCCAGGAAGCGCTTGTGCTCCGTGGCCTTCTCCATGTCTCTTTGCTGCAGAGACTCTGTCACATGCTGCCACAGTCTCCTGCATTAAGAAGAGTGCAGTTGTAGAGGCTGATGAGTAGAATGCAGTGATTTACATACCATTACTTCTTATGAACTTAGTCATATTAATATAATACATTATTACCATAACTTGAATCACATTTTCCATTTTCAATTACACTTTAAAAGTGGTGTATTTTTACGATTAATTGATCATCAATACAGTGTTGGTAACACTATGTAAATGGACAGCAGTAACAGACAAAAGACAACAGAACAAAAGTACACAATTAAAAAAGTGATGCTGCGGGAAATCCTCGCCTTGACTCATAAGGGCCTTGCCGATCATTGGGCCGCACTCGTTTCCTGGTGACAGGCAGCTTGGTGACATCCACAATGCGCGTCTCACCATTGCTGTAGGTAAACTCAAGTGCACCATTCCATTCTCCTTGCACACGACACACCACAGAGTTGGTGGAGTTGTGCTTCACCTCCGCATTCACTCTGCGTAACAGAAACATGGCTTCAGTTACAACCGAGACACTCAGCTTTCACACCGGCAACATGCCACTCAAAGTGAGCACTTGGTCTGTGCAACCAGGTCGATCAGGTACACTTAACTATCTGTCAGAAGAGAGTGAATTCAGTTGCTTTGATGAGCATGTTTTACTAACAGGTGTTCAATTGTACACATACAGCTTGTACAGCTTGGGGCACTCCTTAGCATTCACACATGAGCCTCACTCAATGATTAGAGGGGTCTAAAACTCCCAAACACTGGGTTACGAAGCAGCGGAACTGCCTTCTCGGGTGATGGAGGGCCACCCATACATGAGCTAAAGAGATATTGGGATCCAGTACTAATCATCCAACACTGAGCAACCACAAGTATGAGGTTAGTTATTTATTTTTACATCTAGTGTACAGCACTAGAAGAGTAAAGACTGTTCAGACTATTGGTCATATAATGTACAAAAAAATTGCAGAACATTAAAATGTTTTAATATCCTCCAATCTTAGATACAGTGAAAACTATCTGAGACCATAATGGCATCTGACAGCAAACATAGTGCATGTATTTAAACATTACAACATTATCCTGAAGAAATGAGTAACGTCTAGATAAAATCAATGAGTAGTATTTATAGGCAAAGAATTACCATGGACTTCTCGGAAATCATGAAGTCACCATGACTCATTTCACACTGATATAAGCTTTTATTGGTTCAAATAAACCAGACTCATAAGATCTTATTTTTATCTATCGTTTTATAATCTTTAAAATGTTTTTTAGACAGTACACTGCGATTGAAAACAAGATCATTTAATGTGTAAGCTGATCTTGTGACACTGACCTGTGCAGCTTGCCCCCATAGAAAGGCTTGGTCTGGAAGGTGATGGCCGCACTGTAGCCTGTCTTGGTGCAGTTGACATTGACCTTTCCACCCAACTCTACCCAAGGTACTGTCAAGATAGAGCGGGCATAAGCCGATGGCAGCGTGAATGTGTACTCTTCCCCATGCTCCAATAGGTGTAGATTACCTGAGGAGAAACCCAGTTAAAAAAAAAAAAACAACATATTAAATGTACAGCAAATTTGAACCACCACAAGTACTGGCAAATTCATGTGTAGAGCTGTTAACAAAAAATAATTCTCAAATTAATTACATTTCATGTAAAGAAGCAGAAAGTGGTGATAAACATTAGGCAAGCAGTAAAATAATGTCTATTTCTTGGAAGGACACAATCTGGCAACAAATACTGGACCTTTGTAATGACATCATCATTAAATATTTACTGACGTCTTAGTCTAAAGTGGACAAGATAAAATGAGCAAAATTCAAAAAGTTGATTTGGTATTGATATGCAAAGAGCCTTACCCTCTCCAATCATGGAAACACCAATGGACATGCCCATGAACTTGCTCTTGGTCCATACATGAGTATTTACACAAATCTGCCTCTCCTGGCATTCAGCATAGAACCCAGATACAGGTGGATGGTGTGACACCTGCTCAGCCACAAAGCGTAGTTGGTAGCAGTCTGATGGATTAGAACTCTCTTTCTGAATGCCCCCTGAAGATCCTGCCAGCTTTGGCACTCTCCAGGAGCAGTGGAAAGTCTCACCAATGATTGGGTTGTAGGGCTTCTTGGCAATGGCACCTTTGCGGCCCTCATGAAAGGAAGTGAGGTAATATTCCACAAATCGGACCATACGCTCCATAGGACCAATACCATCCGTGATGGCTATAAAAAGGTCCGGGTGGGACATGAAGTCTGCATACATCTCCAACAGAGAGCGTTTCTCCAAAATAAAGGTAGGAAGGACCACCTGCATGACAGAGTGATGTGTGAACAATATATGTTCTTTGCAAGGTTTATAAAATACTACACAGTTAACTACACACAGACAGAATGTGTTTGTATATGTAAGGGTGTTCAACTCGATCGTCGGAGTTTGGTACTTTCCATGCTCAAACACATCCAAGTCTACTCTGTTTACTGCCAGGTTTAACGTGTTTGTTCGAGTAGAGAAATCCCAAGTCTACTGGACACAAGCCTTCCAGGACTGACTGTGAATTTCAAATGATGTATGGAAGAGAAGGGTGGGTCAGGTTACTCACTCTGGTGAGGTCCATGCCCAGTTTGAGTTGAGAGAGGAGGTGCAGAATGACACTGCGCTCTTCTTCCACTGCTCCCAAGTCCTCCTCCTCAGTATATGAGGAATCTTCCTGCTCCTCTTCTGCATCAATATCCTCCTGCTCCTAGAATCATTTTTGGGTTAAGCAAAATGACAAAGAAGCCATAAGGAATTGTCAATGTGTCAGATCTACAGTAGGTGAAGATCTACCAATTTTTAATTGAATTTGATTAATTGATCATTCAGAAGTTCAAGTCAGATAAGATTTAATATCTTTAATAAATACATGCATTTCAAAATGCTATTATTTTCCTACTTTTTGGCCAATATTACTTAACCACTGTTTTTTTCTTTCCCTTCATATTTCCATGCATTCTTGCTGTTATAAATGTCATAATGAAGCCTAACTTTATATAAGAAGAAAACTACGGTGCTATCAGTACTTAAAAAATCAACGAATGTCATAGTGATTGCCTGACGCTGATATTTTATCCTTAGTCTATGCTAATACAACTCAAGGGAATATGCCAAAAAAGGGAATAAAGGTACCGAAATATCAATTTAAAGGCTGCTCCAAACCATAACAAAGCATCCATGTACAACTGCCTCAGTCAACACCCATGCATCTTTTCTCCAGGAATGGTTGTGCCATAACTGTTGCTCTGGTTGCTTGTACCTTACCTCTTCTGTTCCTCCTACACGATGCACACACTAGAAAATTTCAAATATACCTAGAGAAACTGCATTACTATACTGTAAACTCTACATGGTCAGTTGTAAGGGCTGTGGGTAGTACCTTTATTGCCATGTCGGGGGGTGCACAGGTCTGTGGTTCATCACAGAATATGTCTGTGGCGGGTCAACATTGTTCACCAAACTTTTGAATGAGCATTTAACATTTTGTCAGGGACTGAGATTATCTTTTCTAACTTCACCCTTCCCATCAACAAATGTGAGAAATACTACTAGATATGACTGCAGCATTGAGGGACACAGCTTACAAATAATTTGTAAGTGACAGGCTGGAACAGAAATGGCTGTGGGACATGTTCCAAATGCAGCTCTTGTATAAACACTGGTCTTAAATCCAAACACTCCTGCCTCTTCAGGACTCAATTTTGCTCATATTCTTTGGCTTAAAAGATTGTGAGTAAATAGGTAAATAAGTGTGATAGGCTGCAAGATGCAACACCTGCTAATCATTATTGCAGTACTGGACCCAGTGATACTGAGATCACAAAAGGATGCAATATGCAAATGAGCCTTTAATCACTCATAATGTTTCTAACAGGATGACTAATCCCAGCACTAGGTGACTTACTGGGTGTTCTGATGAACATGTCTTGATATAATCCAACAAAAATCTAATTGTTTTAATCTCAATCAAAAGATGTTGTAGCCCAAATAAGGTGTAAGTTATGATATCACAAAAAAATCTTATTTTCCATATATGGATTGTTAGATGCAGGGTTGTATATGTCTAATTTGAAACAATATTAAAAGACATTAAGCCTTTAAAAAAAAAAAAAGAAAGAAAGAAAAAGAGATGATATGGGTCACAATCATGATATATACTGGTAAAAGTGCATTACTTATTTTGTCCATAATTTGCAGCTCTACTTTTAAGGGAGCATTAATTATGTAATGTAGGTCTGTATGTCTGTGAATACATACTGAAAGGGTCAAAGGTTTTAAACTGGCAACCCACCTCTATTCAGCTCCAACATAGCATGAACTGTAATTCAAAGTATCAAAATACATATGCTAAAAACATCCTAGCTGCCTCCTATTTTTATTTCATGCTGGGAAATTACTTGCTGGATATTTAGATATATGTTTTACTGTGTTTTTTTTTATTTTTTTATTAATGTCCTGGCAGAGAACGCTAATGGTGGATCCTATTGTATAAAAACTACCACAATATTTGAAGAAATATTTGCAATACATCCTGTTCTGAGAACTGATAAATTCACAGTTCCCTATAACTGGTCTTAATGGTAATCACATGTGCAGCTGTTTAGTGTTCTACAAGAATTTTCTGCTTCCATACTACAATCAGCAATAATGGCACTAATCTACAATTTCAGTGCCCAAAGTTAGAGCATACAGCTCACTTCAAAATGTGTTTCTGCCTTTACATTCACAAAGACCATGGACCAAGTCTGATAACATGCAAAAAATGTAGGGAAGAACCAACTGTAAATTTATTGTGTGTGCACAGGAACATTTGCAGCGTGCAAGAGTGCAAATGAGACAATGAAAAAATAATAATGGGAAGGATTTTCAGCCTGCTATCACCTTTCAGCCCAATAGATATAAATTAATTCAAGGAAGAGGCTGGAGCTGTGCCTGCTTCTACTGTATTTCAACTCCAGTAACAGACTAATCCACAGACTGCCTAACTGCAACCGCCCTCACATAAATTTCATCTTCCTGAGCTCTAATGGGATCTTGTTTCCAAGACAAACACATCCATACAGTAACTGTACGTAAGGAGATTTGGATAGTTAGGGAGTGGTTTAAACCCTTGACTGTTATCCAAAGTGTACCTATATAACAATCAGTCACTTAGTATAAACATCAATAGCAATATTTCTTACAGCAAAAAGACCATCACAGCTTGGAAGAAGAAAAGCATTTAATGTGTGGGATGCCGTGTGATGCCAAAGTTATCTTACCCCAGCGATGTCACAGGAATCCATGTCTATGGGCTCTAGAACTGTCCCCTGTGTTTTGCTGCTGTCTTTAGTGATGCTGGCCAGACTGCCACCATTCTTCAGGATGTCGGGCAGTTTGGGCTCCAGCCACTCGATGGTCGGCCCTGCAGGGCAAACGGAGCCTTGTTCGGAACTGCTCATGTCACAGGACTCTACACACAGCGGCCACAGGTCAACAACAGGCTCCGTCACAATTAGAACTCCAGGTGTCCGATCGCCTCGCAATTGTCTTTGAGTTCACATTCGCAACCCGAACCCAGAGACCAGCATCTGCAAACAACTTTGCCCGGTGCTGAACTGCTGGTTTGGTGGGAAGCCTATTCCCACCCTGGCAGCTTCATAGCAATCAGGTAAAGCTTATGAGGGAATCCTGACCTGTTACTCTAACTGGATCTGCACAGCAACTACAATACTGATACACCCCACTGACTAGCGGCTATGTTCCTTCCCTGGCAGAGAGCTATAAAATATGTATGCTTGGTAACTGGATCAAATTCAAAGTATGAAGCTGTGCACAATTGGAGGACCACCAGTGTTTGTTACGAGTCTACAATAAGACCTACAGCTTGCCACAGAATGCACTAGGCACTAGCTCAGAGAAATTCAAAACAAATAAACTATACCTTTCACTAGTTAAGGAAAACTGTCTAGTCAGACAGAAGATCTGTCTATGCATTAGTAACAGGGTTTCTTGACAGCCCCGCAGAAGCACAATTTGAGGAAGCAGACAGGAGGCTCGCATGGGTGACGCCCTCAAAGCTCTGGTTACCTGGACTGGCCTATCAGAAGGAGATACAATTCCTCATCCATTATGAAACTATATTCCACTCCCTGTCCAGAGGCCCCAGGTCATGAATTCTACAGACAAGAACATGACCTTGGATTAACTGACTTGCTACCACAAACACCTGTAATACGTACAGTGAAAATGAAAAGCAGTGATGCATCTTAAGTCCGTTCATAATGCCACACCTCCGAGCTGTGCAGGGTTTTCTAAGGTTGTGCAAGGTATTGTTGGTTATCTTAAATTACCTGATTAAACACTGCACTTAATGAGTCACAGGGAGTGTGTGATTTAAGGTATTCCGTAACTGTCTGATCGTGAATTCTGAACGAGATGGCTTGTCCTGTTCTAAAACTACACTGCATAATTAATCATTTAATGGCATTAACTCTCATAAGCATAACACTGTACATTTTAGAAATAAGGGCAGACTTAATACGGGCATGTTATCACTGTCGATAGTCAAATGAGAGTAGGGTGCATTCTGGTGTCTATAATTGCACTTGATGTAGAACATTGCACAAAGCATGAATGCAAATAACTTATGTATATATGGCAGGAGGTACTTTCTGCGTCCATGTTTAAAATCCTACTGAAGTAAAGCATAGTGCTTGATTATTGCAAATTGTCATAAACTAGTTTGTGTTCCCAACCCTGATCCAGGAGGTCATCTTTGCTGCATGTTTTAGGGTTCTCCTGGCTCTTAACGCACCTTTCAGCTCAGCAAGGGGTTGATAATGAGCAGGTTAGTTGTTGCATACATGCAGAACAGGAGACTACTATTTGGCTTTCACTCTATTTTAGGCATATAATTTAAAATAACAAAAAAATCCAAAATCCAAATTAACATGTGCTGGGCTAACATTTAGTTAAGGGATATCTTTAAAAAAAAAAAAAAAAGCTATTAAAACATTAATCCAGCCTTATTCATGGCAGCTTTATTCAAATTCAAAATACGGTTATCGACTTAAAAGGGAAAACTGATTCTACACCATCAATATGGAGGAAATAAAACACGTGCCCGGATGCTTCTCACCTCCAAGAGGAACTTTTTGCCGGGCTACTTGCTGAAGTTGCAGGATGTGGAGGCAGTCGCTGAGGCAGCTCATAGTGGCCAGTGACGTTGCCTTGAGCAGCAGGAGGTCCTGGTCAAGTGGGGATGGACCATAGCTGGCAGGCAGGCCTTCAATGCACTGCACCAGGTCTCTGTGCTGGCCCTGCGCCTGGCTCATCATCTGCACAACAAAAGACAATATGACTACTAGCCTTTCACCTGATTAAATTTCTCTTTTTGCTAATCAACAGGTTCTGAAGGTGTGAAAAACCATGCAAACAACCCTGCTATACTCTACTCTCATGAGTCTGATCATTTTTTTAAATGAAACGTTCAACGCATATCGCGTATCATGCCCAGTACTGTGATATATTTTGAAAATACTGCCCACCACAACAAAATATATTCCCAGCTTTGATTTTATTGATATTGATCCTGTCAGTATTGAGGTATAAATTCCATAAAACATATGGTTTTACCTCTCGGGCCTCCACAAGGTGGTCAGGAAGCAGGGAGCGTTTGCTGGAATAGGGCAAGGAGCCACGTTGAAACTGAGACATGCCCAGCAGAGAGTTGGCATTATGGCTGATCCTGCGTTGTGATCCAGGGGAACTGGCACTGCCCTGAGACGTTGTGGACAGACTGCGAGTCTTTAGCGGTGGATTTGTCTTCAGAACAAGAGCAAAGCATTTAAAGCTGGCCATCAAGTAGATATACGTAGGCCAAAGAAGAACGATCTCTTCTACGGTCTAGTACAGCTACAAAGTGAGGGCATTTTCACACTTTCAGTATTTCAAGAGGTCTCAGACCATTGGGTCATATGAAAGAAATTCAGATTTAGAAAAATATCAGAGCATGCTTTGTGCACTCTCAAAACAAAACAACCCCAGATACTCCACTAGTTTTTGGTTAAAAGATTTTGCGGCATACCGTGTACACAAATCTTCAGGTAAGACTTCTGAGTCTAGAGGTGGCCTGTATTTTTATGTGATCTCACAAAGGGACTGCAGCACTGTAATATCCCTGTAATAAGCTGTGATTAAAGAGTGATGCTAATAACACATGCATCACATTTTAAAAACCAGTGAAAAACCATCTACAGTTGAGTGCAAAAGCATGCATACCCATGGTCAAAAACACCAATCAGTCATGAAAACAAAACCACCTAAATCCCTGCAGGCCCCCCTCGGACCACCAAAACAGCTCTGACTCACCGAGGCATGGACTCCACAAGACCTCTGAAGATGTGCTGTGGTATTTGACACCAACATGTTAGCAGCAGATATGGAAGAATGCATATCTGACATGTGCTAGACAGACTGATCCATTGTGAGCCTACAAGGCAGAGCTACCATAGATCAGTCTGTCTAGCACATGCCAGAGATACTTTGGTCTCCATCTTGTTTCTTTGTCATGGCCTTCAAACAATTCCTGGGCAATTTAGATACAGGGTTCATTACCCTACTCAAGGGACAACTGTCATTTAGGAATTCCATAGTCAAGATGAGGTGCAAAAATGCTTAGGTAGGTGGTATGTATCAAAGACTAAAGCACCCAAGTATTCCCAGCTGCCAAGAAAAGCACACTAACTCTGCTGGTTTGCCTTCTTCCAACAGTGCATACTCTTCCAACAGTGCCAACTTTTCCCCAGATAAGTGATGCAAACTGTCCATGTTATGTATAAGACAACATTATTCATGATGCTAGGCTTCTTCCATTGTTCCATAGTCCAGGTCTAATGCTTAAATGCATACTGCAGGTGTTTTTAGCAGTGGACAGGGGTCAGAATCAGCACTCTGTACCATAATCATACCATCTGTCCATAGCTCAACATAACTTCTTCAGTCATTTGTGCTACAGTAGCTCTGTGGTGGAATTGGAGAACACAAGCTAAAAACATGAATCACTGAGCCTTGTATACCTATGACCCTGCTATTGGTTTACCAGGTGCACTCACTGGGACTACTTTGGGTAGGTACTAACCACTGCGTACAACAGACACTCAACAAAAATAATTTGGACATGCCTTGACCTTGATATCTGGCCATCACAAGCAGTTATTAATATTGCTCAGATTCTTATGCTTGCCTGTTTCTCAGCAATAACTGACTTTTCATTTGCTGCCTAATATATACCACCTTCTGGCCAATTTTGTTAAAAGTGCACATTTTAACACTATTAATGTTATGATGTGGACAAAAAAAGATCTGTAGTACATTCTCTTTCAGATTAACTTTAAAAGAACAGAGTTTGGTTCATAAAAAATTGTGTGAAAATCCCCTTAGGCCCAGCCAGTTACTTACACATGTAAACAAGATGATCTGTAGTAGCAAGAATTAGCATATATCTAGGTTATCTCACCTTGCCCAAAGCTTCTGTGTGATGCTGTGTGCAAATTTGCAGCCTGCTCACCCAGTGCTGTCTCTCTTTAGCATCAGTAGCTGTGCAAAAAATAGCTTGTTACATGCAGTCTATGCTTGGTGCTGACACTTTCTATAAATAATGGCCTTGATTAACAAGAAAGTATATCTAGCCTAAATCACACAAAACCCACATCCAAATAATACATCCAGCATGTGAAATAAGGGCTAGAAAGGAAATAGATGACAAGGAAAAAACGAGAGAGAGGCACCTCTGAGTTTGTACTGCTCCCCGCTGATTGCATTGACAGTAAAGGTGTGCGAGTCCTCATCACTGGGGGAAATGACTGCGCCTGCTAAAGGTAAAGTGCCTCTGGGCTTCTGGAGCCGAGACTGCTCATTCACGAAATACTCCAGCAGCCCTGCCTCATTGTTAAGCACAAAGAATCTAGAGACAGCCAAGACAGCCCAATCAGCAGTGATGACAAGAGTAACACAATATAATGCATTCGTTTAAGTTTTCGTCAACATGCAGCATATGTCAGGGTTTACTGCTTAACATACACTGTGTCCAAGGGTTTGCCGACATCTGCTCATGAAATGTTTATTTTGAAATGCTAATAATTTTGTTGTGGCAGCTGGTTGCCTGGTGATTAGGGTGTTGCACATGTAATTGGAAGGCACTGGATCTGAATCTCAGGTCTGTCAATGGCACAACTAAGGTACACTTGAGCAAGGAACTATCCCCACACACTGTTCCTTCAATTGAGGGCTTCCCACTGCTTCACTTGGTGAATAAGATAATGAAGATCACTCATTTAATTTCCTCCAAGATCAATATAGTATATGCAATAAAAATAAATTAGATATAACAGCTTCTACTCTTTTTAAAATGTATGTTGGAACATCGATGTAAGAATTCGACTGCACTTGAAAACAAGCGGTCAGGACGTCATTCTGGGCGATTAGATTTTGATAAGAAACACCACTCAGCCAATCTTAAATGACTGGATGGTGCCTCATCAGACCAGAGAACATAAATTCCACTGCTGCCCAGCTGGAGTCTACTCCTTTCTAGATGCTTGATATTTGGCAGGATGACCTCAGACACACATACGACTGAGTGAGCCTCCTATTACACTGGAAGGTTACACAAGTTGACACTTTAAAGTGGCTGAATTCTGAAGAAGACATGTTGATGATGGTTCTGAGACGGTACTTACCGATATTGCCATCCAGTCACGAGATTTGTGTACTTCATCAAATACCCATAAACATTCTCCATGTGATCACTAACAGGTGGAGGGGAGCAAAAAAAATCACAATTTATTTAGCACCACTTAAAGGATACATTATCTTCATGTCTATTTTATGTAATCATTATATAAATACATTAAGCTGTTCAGGTGGTAATAACATCCCATCTAAAAGGGAACACAATGAGCCAGCTTAATCATGAAACAATAACACCAAAACACAGGCCGCTGTGACTTAGAAAGTCTCAAATACGGACCCATAGAGCCTGTGTTTACTTCACACTAACACAGAGGATATCCTCTTGCCTATCTTAAAAAGTAAAACAAGTGATTTCTGGAACATATGGAGGGACGAGTTCAAGCTGAGGCTGATCTTCTCTGAACTGCACAGCTTTAGGATGTGTGGGAGGCTAACAGCTACCTAGTCAGGCCAACAATAAGTAAAAATGTAAAGGTTTATAACGTACCTGTACTGAAAACTTTTGGATGTTGTCCTAAAGGAGCCCTGTGTTGAGCTCTGGGTATGGACATCTAATTTGTTTTCACTTTCAGAGACCCGTATTCCTGCAGTTTCGACCTGCATGGTCGTTCAGCTTTAGCCACTCTGGCCTCAACAGACAGCAGCACAGATTAGAGGGGTGTTTACAGGTCTAGATCTCCAAAACAAGACTATTAATATCAACAGCAAGCTGAATTATTCACTTTTATCGACCTCATGCTACTCCCCTAAACATCTGTTCAAGACAAGGAAACCCATTAAAATATTGTTTTTCCCCTTTCAGCTCTCTGCCACCATGCTAGCAGACACTATCCATCCGGATCATGTGACTTTCCTGGGCGTGGAGGGGCTCTTTCTAGTTAAAAGATGGGATTACATAACAAAACAGTCATATAAAAATTATTTTCAACCGTTATTTAACTGTAAACACTAACAAGTGGTGTGTTTAATGTTAATAAACCTAATAAATACAAAAGTGGCATCTCGTCTTTAATTTTTTTTCAACATAAAAGTCCCCAAGCGCAACCTTAGGATGTCTCGGCAGTACACTAATTCAATAATATGGACAAAAGTATTGAGACACACCTGTTTTCCAGGTTTGGGCTTTGCCCTTTACAGGAAGTAAAGGGCAGCCTTAAGCTTCTGAATACCAATATATTTTGCATAACGCCATGCTTCCAACCTTGTGGGGATAGTTTGGGGAGGAACCGTTTCTATTCCAGGATGACTGTACCCCAGTGTACAAAAAAGCTCCATAAATACATGGTTCGTTGAGTTTGGTATGGAAGAACTTGAGTGGCCCCCCACAGAGCCCTGACCTCAACCCCATCCAACACTTTTGGGATATAATGGAAATGAGACTGAGAGTCAGACCTTCTCATTCAAAATCAGTGCCTTGACCTCACCCTCTACAGACTGAAAGGGCACAAATTTCGACAAAAACTCTTGTGTAAAACCTTCCAAGAAGAATGGAAGCTGTAATATTTGCAAAGGGAAGTCCAAACTTAAATTAAAATCAATGAATCTGAATGCAATGCTTTCAATTCTCTGTTGGTGTAATAGTCAAAACTTTTGTCCATATAATGTATTTGCCTATTATCCACAATCCATACAATCTGAAAGACAGGTTAATGTATACAGATTTTCAAAAATTTCTTAAAGAAGAAAAAACATACAATTTGTAAATTTGTTCCACAATCAGAGGTGGTTTTAATTGTTGCCATCAAAACACATTTTCCAACATACATTAATGAAAGGTGAAACCAATAAAGACAATATTACACAGAAATTACATGAAATGTGCATTTAGACATAACAGCTAGAATCAGAATGGAATAAGGGATTATTTTCAGTGTGAAATTCCTCAAAATTTATGCATAGAGTTGTCTTTGGTCTAACATACATCTCATTTCTGTCCCTTATTAAATCTGTACATATTTTTTTTTACACAATTTGGATATGCATTATTTTCATGCATTACCACCTTCTTTGCTAATGTAACATGACAGTAACAGTATTTTCTAAGTTAAAAAAATCCAGAACCGTAACAGACTTCTGCTGTACATTCTAAAGGACAGCATATTTTAGTATAAGTCTTTGCTTATACTGTATCAGGGTCTCAGGTGTACTCTAAATTGAGAGATTAGATTTAATAAGCACGAAACGGGTCAAATGCTTCAATGTAGAATGTGTTCTACCCTGAGATTTACATGTAATAGCAAAAGGAAAATAATGCAAATCATATCTAAACATGTCACACTAGAATGCTAAATTAAGACATGTTCACCATAAATACCATTTTCACATGAACTGGGGGTGAAGTACATACAAAGTATACTGTGAGGTTTCAGTGTGTTAATTTAATCTCAGTAGAAGTTGTGTATCAATGGGAAAAAGGAAATATTTGCAGACCATTCAAATATCACATTAAATGACAGTAAAAAAAACAATAACAGCTACATATTACAAAAAAATAAAAACATGGACAAACTTATCACAAGGAATACATTAGCCATTAATGTAAACAATGGAAAAGGAAGCTGAACACGGACAAAAAATGACTAAGCTACCTGATAACTTGACGTCATATATACAACATACAGTCTTTTAACCTTTGACTGAAAAGAAAATGATATGCACATAAACAGTTACACAGACACCACCCTTCAGCTGTATAAATAGGTAGGCATTCTGGTGCATTAGAAACTCCTGTCCCTGACTTCAGTATGAATGGACCCCCAGGACAGTAAGGCTCATTCAGACTTTATTACAGTGCAGAAATTGCACATTATAACACTGCACTGACATAAAAAGCAGATATAAACCTTCAAGGTACAACTGCAGTACAATTTTTTAATTTATAGAAAAAAAATAGAGTCTTGAACTATGTGAACAATGCAATAAAGGACTGCACCCAAATCAACCTTGAATCAGTGAGGAAAAGGTCAGTCAACATAAGCTACTGATGCTTTGTAAAAAAGTTGTTGGTAGATACAATATAGTGTATAGAACTAATATGAGGGGTGTTCCATATGATTCTACAATTTTATATATTCATTGGAATTAGTGAATCCTGGATAAGTAGTAACTGGGTGTTGGCCAGTGTCATGTGGCTAATTCTGTATGGCAAGCCAGATGTATTCTGGTTATTGATTCATAATAGAGTTGATTCTTTGCCTTTTAATTTACTTAAAATTGCCTACTAAAACACAAGCTGCCATGTTTAAGATACTATATTTCCAGTGTTCTATTGTTAGTGTAACCCAGATTTACCAACACCCTGAATCTAAAATGAAAACATCTTAGCTAAAATAACAACTAAATAAATATATTAAATACTACCAATGCATGAAAGAGATAAAACCCAGCTGAATTATGATGGGAGAGTTAGAATGTCCAGACTTTCGAAAACCTGTGAAAATTAGACAGGAACCTCTGGACTCATCGCATTAACTGTATTAGAGCAGATAAGAACACCCCAAAATCTACTCCTGGCACCAGCATTTGGACTGCACAGCAGATTTTTTTGCACATTCTGCACGTTTTTCAGTACCTGCAACTACTCGCCGAGATATGTGGTCACATGGTATTAAAATAGTAATTACTTTTAGCTATTTGCAAAAATAGCATTTCAAAACTACAATCTCAAGTTTCAAGAAAACAGACCCTTCAGCACAGTGTTTTGTCTTTACCCAAAATCAGCGGGTGTCTGGCAGTCAGTCAAGTAATCAACAGCTGATGACGACAGCAAAAGATCCCTACATATCAAAACTTCTACGTTCAGAGCAGCTTATAGCACAAGCTATAAACACGGTCTCATTCTTCAAGGCTGTCCTTTTTGTTCAAGCTAGCCACTGCATTTACAACCACCTCTGTCCATTTCATCCTGACTAGCTTGTAAATGAACAGGCCTGTTTAGACAAACAAGCAAAGTAAAAGATAATGGGCTACTATACAACAAATTATGCTAGCTAATGTTTTCACTAATATCGAGAATATTAAATATTCTTTAAATATTAATTTAAAAAAAAATGTTTTTTTAAAGAAATGAAGAAATTTTGTGCCTACTGGTCCTGCTCGGATCTGATGCAAGACTGCCTTCTTTTTAATGAAAGTGACACCAAGAGTCAAAATCCAAGGCAATCCAAAAAAAGTTAAAAACATAATGTGAAATATGTAACCGGGTTCAGTTTCCATCATTTAAGTACACAACCAGCGTACTAGAAGTTAGGTTTTTAAAATTAATATAATAAATATATCCTGACTGTCTCTGCTCCATTTGAATGGAAACCTCCAGTTTAGCAGCTCATAATATATAATTCACTGCAAAGACAATATCAGTGAATAAAACTTCATAGTAAAAGTACTGGAGTAAACAACAAGTGAAATTATATGCTCCCCCCTTTTGGAAATAGAACAGTTATTAAGATCAATTTTAAATACATCTTCTTACAGTACATGCTGATTCAAACAACACGGCCACATTCAATTTCCACCCATCAACATCAAACACCACCATTAATCTCGGAGCTTCCATTACTTTCTATCAGGAGGTTTCTCTCTGATTTGTCTGAGACATTTCAAACACATCACATTTACACACCTACTGCTAATAAAGCCTGGTCACTGATTGCTTTTAGGAACACTAGAAAAATGCTACATGTCCACGGGAGATAGAAAGACAACAGAAATTAGCACCAGCGTTTCATAGTCGTCTGCTTTATACCATCTTGCACGGCTATGGCTTCTTGACTCATCAACAGCTGACTGGTCCTTGATGTCTAAACAGCGCAGAGTGCAGTCAATGGGCGGCGCCCCACCCCCCCATCCCTCAAAGCGAACCTTCACAAAAGCTTTATTCAAAGGAGAGTTTGTGCATCAGCATCATCTACACTACTGAGCACTGCTTTCCCTGCTAAGAATCTCAAGGAGAAGCCTGTGGCAGTGATATGCCCATGTCTCCATCGACTCGCTGAAATCATTCATGCCACCAGTTTTAGTTTCTCACACAGAGGATGAATCCTGCCAGCAACGGAACAAGGTTAAACAGGAGCCGCCATAACGTCACCACCAAACCAGAAGAGCTGGAACATGGGTCTGGGAAGAGCAAAGCAGTTCAGCGGTAAGTTAAATGAACACTTAAAAAAAAAAATTCTCATTCATCTCAGTGAGAAACAGCATTTAGATATTTTTAGGTTGGAGACATAAAATAAATGAAGATGATACCTATGCGGATGCTGCGAGTTGTGTTAATTGGTGGGAGCTCGTGAGGGAGGGGGCACTGGCTGCAGAAATGTGTGCAGGCGGGGCAGATCAGCTGACCACTGTACACCCACTCCTTCATCCTCACGTTCACACTGAGCAGCTGCCCAGCACGCACACACAAAAAGCTCTTATCCTGCACCCACACCAGCAAACCCTCAGCTGAGCATGACATCTGTGGAAAAATAAAAACAACCAGAGACGCTGTTAGAGGAGAGTCTGTACATGTGATATCCTGATGATTGCACCACTGAAAGCATCAGAAACATTTTGGAGTGAACATGCATGGTATGTTAACATACCATTGCCTCAACAGTCAATAGGGCTCATATATAGAAACTAAGCTAATAAAACAAGCTGCATTATTATACAATATTATTAAAACATGTGGAATCCCTGTTCTATAGGTTAAAACCAATCACAAGGCAGTATTTGAAGATACTTATTATTATTTTAAGATTTCAAAAAATTTTCAACAAAGTTTTTCAAACATTTGAAGTGCACATATACCTATTCAGCCTACACCAGTTTACCCAGCCCATGCACAGTGAAGTTTAAGACTGTTCCAGACAGAATTGCTTTTTGAAAGACATAACAGGAAAAACACAACAGGACAGCGAAACAGAAAAAAAATCTTCCATACCTTATAACAACCACTCCCCCAATCTGGGTACGACATGCGTTTATTGCACTGCTCCATGATGAAGGCTGATTTCTGGTACAGACACACAGAGTTTGGGCCATAATCTTCAGCAGCATAGTTCCTCCAAGAGTCTGCCTCAGTGAACAACAAGATAATTTACTTAAACTTCTAAAAACTCAGCTGTTGTTCTTTGGTTTTACTTACTATTAAAAATTAAAGACATTACATCTATTTAAGTTGCATTACATGACAGGGAAAATTAAAGAACAGGGAAACGGTTTTGCAAACATGAAATTAAAACCTAAAATACCAATTATCTGGACAGGAACCATAAACAATCATTCTAAACAGATTTTTACTAGAACAAAAGAAACAAAGCAGTCACAAAAACACAAACAGCAAGCTGGACTGGGGTCGCACCTGGCTGGTTTTCCCGTATTCTGCAGTAGGAACTGCGCTGGTACTCTCCACTCAGGTGCCAGCTGAACTCCTGACTGAAGGGACAGAAGTCTGCAATCTCCACTGCTCCTCCATATGAGGACAAATCTTCTTCAGGCACACCAGGGATTTTGTCAAAGTACTATGAAACAGAGCACAAATATAAAAATGTGGGATTTCCTACACAGTTAAGAATCTGAGAACAATTAATTGTGTACCAAAGCCAGAAATTTGTCATGTGAATCAACTGACAAATTAAACCTTCTAAAACGTCTTTGACCAATGTCATTAGTAATCGACCGATATTGATTTTTTTATTACTGATACCGATCCCAATTATTTGCATGTTTATGTGCCCAATAACCAATATTTAGAACCAATATTTATTTACTACAATTCTGTTTTTGCCACACAATTATTACAACACCACTGAACTGAGCAAACTGTTTTATTTATAATAATCACTCCCCCCTTGCATGCAAATCAAAACTAGGTGTCTGAAAGTTGAGATTTTTTAAATGAAAGAATAATAAAAAAGGGCCCGGTTACTAAAGTCTTTGATGGTGCATAAACTACATATCTACAAGCTGCATAAAACACATATCAGTCATCTATGTAACACATCTAATGTGTTCATTAATAGCTGTTATGTTTAATAAAGTTTACTAAATATAGGAAAGCAAGTAAGTATACTTTACCTTTGCAGCAGTTTCCCCTCAGACACTGTGCTGAAATGGTGATCATGCGCATAATTCTCAAAACGCCCACTAGATGGCGGTGTTCATCGGTGAACCCGATATTAAAAAACCAATAACCGATTATGGTAAAATATCAGGGTACATATCGGTAAATCGATATATCGGTTGATCTCTAAATGTCGTCCCTTCAGATCTACAGGTGTACTGATAACGGAGGTTGCTTTATACCTGATACTCATGAGGAAGAGGCTGAGAATATTTCTGGAGGTTGCAGACTGCCACTGCCAGCTGGTCCTGCCTGCAGGAGAGCTGCAGTGGTGTGCCACGCACGGAGTCACAGTATGGGGACAGCGTGGGCCTCCTGCACAGAACACATCTCATAGTATCAGGCTGGATCAACAAGCAAAATCTGAAATGATTAATTCAATCAGTGTTTCTGAAAAACTTAAATGTAAGCATTAGGGATGGAGACAAATACAAATACGGTATTCGGATTGGCACAAATAACGTGTTGTTTCCGAATACCGTATTCGGACAAATACATTTTAAAATAATTGTATTCGGGAAACCGCGCCCCCCAGTACACGTCACAGGCTCGCGTTCGGGAATAGATACTCCTTTCCAGTGCCGGCGCCAAGGGGGCATTAGAAAGACATTGTGCCACCCCCCCTCAACATTACCTCACATTTACCAAGCTGGCAGACCAATTATAATGTTAAAGATCCAAGGTGCTAAAAAGTGAGATTCAAGAGGAATAGTTTTTAATTGTATAAAGAAATTTTATAGACTGTATGTGCACTAAAACCTAACTTACGTATGCCGCTGCTGGTCAATCCAGAATTTGCAGCTTTTCATCACAAAATCACACCCCAAACCTTTGCCCCACTCCAGAGACTCGGCCATGCTGTAGTTGGCTGTATACCAACTAAAAACAGAAATAAACACTTCAAATTAGCAAGTCTAGGATGTACATACCATGGACCCACCATGTCTGTATTTAATACACTCAAAGTACAGCATAATCTACATTTTGAAAAGGGATTGAGTATAATCATGAACTACACAGGATTCTGAAAGGAAAATATATTCTAGGACTCTAGCTTTTTCAAGGGAAATTGGTCCACAATGTCTTACTGATTGTATATATTACACATTAATGAATCGTAATTTTATATATTATGCCATATGTCTTGTAGGCAACAACTTTTACCCCGTGTCCTCCATTATAGCCAGTGTGATCCTGGAAAAAACTCTGTTCTGAGTGTGAGAACCAGTCATTGCTTCGTTCTGTTGGAAAAAGGCAGAGTCAACACAACATTCAGAGTTTAAGGTGGATTAATGTTACAGCACATCTTGTTTTTTCACTGTACCTCCAATAACCGTTTTTCCCAGTGATTCAGCTCAGTCCCCATGCCCCCCTGATTTTCCAGCTCCATGCCTTCCAGTATAGGGCACATGAAATGCCTCCGAGCTTCTTCCTACCAAAGTATAAGAAACAGTTCAAAGATCTGAATTTACCATGAACAAGAAATAATAAATAATTTTAAAAGACTTACCACAACGCGTGGGGTGACCATAAGATGGACCTCATGTCGAACCATGTGGCCACCACGAATGTCCCACAACCGTGTTGCTCTCCTTATAACTTTGTCACTCCATTGATATAGGCCCAAACTGTAAGACAGTGCAGCTTATGTCCCTGAAGTGTTCATTGTCATGAAACAAATATAATAATCAAGCAATTCACTAACAAAAATATGCTTTCAAAGAACAAAAATGTTTGCATAAGTTACCTTTCGTTGAATGCCGGCAAGCCACTTGCAAAGCGTGGTGTCAGTGGTTTACCATAATCATCATGGTAAAAGGCAAACAGTCCAGCTGAAAACCCCTACAGTCATAATTCACATTAACTGTAAAAATTAGCAATTAGTTTCTATAGATCAGATATGATACTGAAGGATCCAGATTTTCTGTACTCACTAAAGCATGTATGATCTCATGTTTAACGGTGGACAGCATGCCCTCGAACTCCTGAGGTTGGGTTGAGATCATATTTGGACACAAATTGGCATAACCTGCAATGGGCCTTCAAACAAAATGTGATATCAGAAAAGCAATTACATATCAAGATTCTTACTCAAGAAATTTCTCATGTGGGTGAAATCTGCAAGTGACACTTATCTTTGCAAGTCTGGACAAGTTTTGCATATTCAACCTTGCATCCTAGTACACAACACCTCTGTTTCCAATTTGTAATCAACTTCACAATGTCATTCCCTTGTATTCCCAAAAACTCTGTTAGAACTTGCATGTTAGGACAGATTGAATGTATTAATTCTTTTGATATTTTTGACAGGTTTCAATTTTGTAAAGGTCAGTGGTGTTGCATATTAAAATGTGAGCTAAAAATTATGTACAACTGTGGAGAAAAATGTTTTTTTAATAGGATTGCTTCTAAAATTATCTGAAGCTTGTCCAAACTTGGAAAAGTAGCAATAAAAAAAATAAGGCTTTTTTTTCCCCCCTGGCTTAGAACAGATTGATAATTATAACATGTTTATTTACCTCTAATGAGAGAATATAATGTTTAAATAAATGTATGTTGTCCATCTTGGTGCATTTACCTGTCTAGTTCTGCCTCCAGCTGGCAGTATGCTGCATAGGCCACAATGTTCTCTTGCCCACAGCGCTCAGTGGTCACCCCACTCACATAAAGCACAAAATCTGCCCTGTCCACCCCCTCACCATCTGGGGGTCCCACTGGGCCACACGATTTCCCTGTTTCACTGCACACTCTGCATTGCTGTACAATATAAAAATGCCACAACCAGTTAATACAGGATCATAACAGTCACCACCAAGCAAAACATGTCAAACCCAAAATTTCTCTGTTTCTGTCTTTCTATGACAGAAGATTTACAGACAGTCTGTCATAGTATGGGTAGGGACAAACAAGCACATGATGAATGTTTTAGATGTCACTCATCCTCTTCAACCTCCATGTCTGATCCCATTAAGTACAGAAGCCTTGCGTGGTTAAAGCACATGACCTCAGCAGTAATTTAAGCAGGATTAGACACTGCTTAACATTCATTATACGGTCATCCCATTTAAGATAAGATAACTCAACTGCAAAAAATAGAACCAAGCGTTGGCTGACCTGTGTAGAATACGAAGCTTTTGAGGAAAAAAAAAACACAATCAAGAGTAGAAGGCCTTTGAAACGTCTCTTGACCGAAGTAAAGGACTAACCTGCAAATGGTCCTTAGGCACAATCACTGGTCCACATTTTGTGATATCAGCACAAGCTCCTTGGCAATATCGATGAGGGTCATCTTTTTTTCTCAGATATTGATTGGTTACGCATTGTCTAAATCAAAATAAATATTGTTGCAGTAAGCATCCTTTGGGACACACTGGGTGCCAAAGATTTAAGAGGATTTGATCTGTCACCCACAAACAGAACAGAACATGGATGGGAAAAACAATTACCTGCTTAGTAGGACAGGACCTGTCTGTCTGCGCACTCTGAAGGCCCTCTGAAGATAATCAATGGCTTGTGGGAAGAGTTTGTCCTTAGAACATTGTAAGACATAATTATTCACTGTGAGTTGATTATCAAAACGAATTTTAGATGGCACACACAAAGACATACCTTCACAAGGCTGCTTTTGTCCTCATCTAGCCTAATAGGAAAATAAGGCAGATAGTACGGTCACTAACCAGCCACACACTCTTGCAGTCACATGCTTATAGACACGGTACTTACACATCTAAACTGGAGTCGTAAAATATTTGAATCTTTAACTGCAGCTCAGTGCTTCTTTTAGTCAGTCTCCCTGGTTTCAGATATACATCATGTATCACCTGTAATCACAAAACAAAAAAAACAAGATATTACAATAATAAAATCATGGATTCTGTATGAATAACCAGAAAACATGATGTTAATGGAAATAAACATTTCAGATAAATGTCTGATACATGTCTGTACACAATCACATCAAACACAGCCTGCTTTGAAAAATCAATTATAAAACAGTTAACAAATCTGATAACTTGTAATGACTTTAAGTCAGCTTTGATTGCTTGGCAGACACTAAATCTTTAGCTCGTCTTCCTTAAACTGCATGCTTGAATAAGTCATTTTATCTTGACAAAAATCAAGTGTGTTGGTCTGCCAAACAAAAATATTTAAAACATCTCTTTTCCAACAATCCAGAGGCAACACATGAAGAGACTGATAACCTTATAACTTTGATTAGGAAGAAGAAATTGTTCAAAGTAAGGGTGCAAGTATTTCAATAAACCATCTAATTTCATTTGTTTACTTTTATGAAAACCACAATCAAAGTGATCAATTATTTCAGACATGAAAAAATTTGAAAAATTACTTAAGTAATGCTAAGTGACATAATAGTTTTTGAGCACATACTCATTTGCTTTCGTTACATGTCATTTTTGGGAATGAACAGGTTAAAATGGAGGCATTCCATGTGTTAACAGAACTGCACAGATTTAGAAAATCTTGAACATGGTTCATTTGCACCCTACATGTTATCACTCGTCAATGAGGTGACACTAGAAAAAAACACTAATCTTTGCAGTGGATATGACTGGAAGCTGGACACAGTAATAGCTTGCCATTGTCATCTGTAGTTCTCAGTCCCATCCCTAAAGCGGGTGGCCTAGTGGTTAGAGAGTTGCAACTGAGATCAGATGACCATGAGTTTGAATCCCAGGACAGCTAGTGTCCAAACTGAGGTACCATTGAGCAAGGTATTGTCCCAACACACTGCTCCCCATGTGCTCTGTTGGCAGCAGCCCACTGCTTCGCTTGGTGAATGGGTTAAATACAGAGAAAGAATTTCACATCCGTCACACTGTGTATTGTGTTGTCGTGTGTTTGGATGTGACCATAAGGGTCCACTTTTCTTTATTTTCAACTCTAACACCTCTTAACTCGTATTAATTCAAGTTGAACTACAACAGATCTTTTTTTCTGTTTTAATTCATTGGTTTATTTATATGCAATAATATCAATTATAAAATCAAAAACTTGCACATACTATTACCATACATTGTAACCAATATAAGTATTTTATTACTATTGTGTGTGCGCAATGTACATATTTTTACACAAAACAACAGTCCAGAATAGTACACAGCCATCAGAAATGCATCCCATAATGCAGAACATAATGTATGGCTGCACAATTATCACAGTATCAGTCTCTGCACTATTGATACCACAAAAGGATGCAATATGCAAACAAGGCTTTAACCAATCAGTGTTTCTGACAGGGTTTCTCACAGCTCCAGGTATTCTAATGAATCAAGCTACAAAAAAAACACTTCTCTCGTTTAAATGACTGCGGTTTGGTCGGTTAAAAAGGCGGTTTTTCAGAGTTGAGATCTAGGACCACCAAGCGGTTGGAATGTCACCATGGTAGCTTGGATAAAACAAAAAATAACAGTATTCCACAAATATACAGGCATCAGAAATGTGTCCCATAGTGTATAACGTAAAGTATCGTGATTTCAGTCGCTGCACTATTTATACTGAAAAAGGCTGCATCTATCCTTTAACAGGACTGAAGGAGTTATTGCTAGTTCTGATGAATCAAGCTCTTAATGGAACCCAACAATAGTCTAATATTTAATAAATAAAGAACTGGTGCACAAATTGATGGGACGACACTGCTTTAGCCAGAATAATTAAGGATATTTTAAATATGTGAGCTTTGTGACATCACGAAAAAAGTGATAATATGGGCCTGTTAATATCTTAAAAGGAACTGTTGTCCTAATGTAAAGAACAGAAATATGGGTTTGGACGCGGTCAATTAAGAAGTCGGTCTACCAGGTGAGATCTGGCGACACCAAGTGGTTCCTATAAGAATTCCCGCTACGGTTGGTGTGGAAGTTGAATTAAATAAAATAATGAATGCTGAATGAAGGAAATATCCTCCGTTACCTCTGTCGGCAAGGGCACTTTGTGGCTACAGGGGTGACAGTGAGCACAGGCCAGCAGGAGGGAGAGGGCAGCCAGGCTAAGTGACCCAGGGAGACTGCAACAGCTCCTTAAGCCTCTCGCCATCACTGGATCGGAGCTGACAGCCTCCCCACGACCAGAGCGGGTTTTCCTTCTGTTCCCACGGAAAACCTCCGGTTTTAACATGCATACCTCAAACTGTGTGGCGGAGATACAACATGCATCCGCCTCAAGACGAGTTTAGGTTTCAATCAGTGGCATCGGCTCCAACCGGCCAGATTTATCAGATCACCGAGCTTCCTGCCTCCACTCCCAGCACAGGAGGAGGAGGTATTTCATAATAAAAGCCTCTTGGAACACATCCGTTTAAAGTTGCTAACAGCTCTGTTGCACGTTATATGGACAAAAGTATTGGGACACACCCGTTTTCCGGGATTTGAGCTGAGACCTTTACTTCCAGTGAAGGACAATTGTAATGCTTTAACATACCAATACATTTTGTACAGAACCATGCTTCCAACTTTGTGGATATGGTGTTTGAGCAAGAACAATTTCTATTCCAGCATGACTGTTCCCCAGTGTACAAACCAAAGCCCATACAGACATAATTGGATGAGTTGGAAGAACTTGACTGGTCCGCACAGAGTCCTGACCCCATCAATACCTTTGGGGTGAAATGGAATAGAAATTTTGAGCCATGTCTGACTTTATAAAATCTCTACAGAATAAATGGGCACAAATTCCCTAAGAAACTAGATGCTAAAGTCTTGTGGAAAGCCTTCCAAGGAGAGTGAATGATGTTATAGCTGCAAAGGTAGGACCAACTACATATTAAAGTCTATGTGTTTTAAATGTCACTAACGTCCCTAATGGTTAAATGGGCAGGTGCTACAATATTGTAATAATGCAAAATACAGATTTGTTATCAATAAACCCATAGTTAATTCTATAAAGAGCATAAAGACATATAATAGTTACACTCAACAAAAATATAAACGCAACACCTTTGTTCCTGCTCTGATTTTTCATGAGATGGACACAAATGCCCACAATAAAAGGCCACCCTGGAATGTGCAGTTTTTTGCTTTATTGGGGGGTCTGGGGACTCAGAACTGGTGAGTATTCTGGCCATGCAAGAACTGGGACATTTTCAGCTTCCAAGAACTGTGTACAGATCCTTGCAACATGGGGCCGTGCATTATCTTGCTGAAACATGAGTTGATGTTCATGGATGTATGGCACAACAATGGGCCTCAGGATCTCAT
>JBBKCR010000002.1:18588738-18616750 GCA_037577295.1 Ladigesia roloffi | reverse complement strand
CATCGTCGACATTCAACCAGAGGGAGACTTACCCCCTTCACTTTTCATAATTATTCACCGCCATCCAAACCCCGCCCCCACACACATACTCTGCCCCCATGCATCCCCTTCGCATAAAAAAGTTTTCCGACACCCCCGATGGTATATAATATATAGTAAATTCTTGGTAGGAAAGGAATAGTTTTAATGCTTTGGTCCAAACATGTAACATGTGAAACTACTTCTACACATTCTGTTTTACCTTGCCCACGTGAGTTTTCTAAACATTTAACCTACTTATTAGCATAAGCCAGTGTGCACATAAGCAAAGATCCCATGTTAATTTTACAGTGAAGAATAAGTGAGTTTTCAGTGGATCAAAGCATTTAAGTATTTACCTGCTTGGAAATTGCTATTTATTTCTTTATGAGCCAGGTTCCTAGGATTTAAAGTTGCAGAATAGTTTAAGATTTTAAGTGGAACGAGATTATTGCTAGGTAAAGATTGAAAAAAATTTATTTTTTTTTTTCAACTTGCATTTCATATAAAACCTCAGTAAAGTCTTTAGTAATATTGCAGCCTGGAGTACAGTATTTAAGGTGGAAATAAAATTTCGAATAAGAAGCTGCAAATAAGGAGTATCTCCGCCCTGCCCAGCCGGTAAAACTCCACATGCTCATTCTGAGCTCATTCCCGGCTCATAACCAGTGTCCCCTGCTGTCAAGTGTGATCATTGGTTAATGGTCATCATGAGACTGATGCAAGCAAGATCCTTTTATTTAGCAAAATAGTTCAATTTTAATCTTGAGGGGCACATGCCTGATTCCACATGCACACACACATTAAAAAAGCCACAGTAGGGTACACAATGTTACCCCCCCCCCCACAAGCCATACTTCATCCAGACTATTGAGGAAACATCTGAAAGAATTGTGGAATGAACAATTATTGATTCATTGCATTCATCACTTTTACAAACACAGCAGTCCATCTAAATCAGTGACAAAGACTTTAAGTCGTCACATTTTTCCGATCAACAAAGTGAAAGTTGACCATCTTATTCGGAACAAGCACTGTGCGAGTGATGGCTTTGACCTCTCCTACACTTGGGTCAGGCTTGACTTCAAACAGCTTGATAATCTAGAAATGAATAAAGTGTAACAATTCAGTATTTTGGATTTGTGAGGCTCTGATGGTATTTACGGAAGATTTCTATCATAATAAAAATACATTAAATAATAATGTTTAAACATAACCCAATAAAATAATATTATTCAGAATATTTACCCTCGCCAGAACCAGGTGCATCTCCAGTTCAGCAATGCGTCGGCCAACACAGCCCCTCACACCGAACCCGAATGGGATGGATCCAAAGGGGCTAGGCCTCACCCTACCGTCCCGCAGCCAGTGCTCAGGTTTGAAGGCCCACGGTTCAGGGAAGATATTCTCATCCCGACTGATCGCGTAATGGTAGATTACAAATGTGGTCTGTTCATAAGAGTGACTGATTAGTTGCATGGTAATTAATAGAAGGACTTGAATTTAACGGAAAAATAATAAAAATAAAGGAAAAACACACATCTTTAGGAAAGTAGTGTCCTCCGATTACTACGTCACTGCTTGTCATTTGACGGGCATTTATTGGAACAACAGGGTACATCCTGTACACAAAAAAACAAACAAATTAATTGTTTTAATAATGAAATTATTAAACACAAAATGTAAATAATAGCAGTAATAACAATTAGAAAACAGCCTAGAATATGGTTTGTGTAGGTTTTTCTCCGCTGATAGTAAAATATGAACCAGAACAATAAGAAATAGTCACAAATTAAGTTTGCAGGATTACTGAATCTTTTTAACCTTTTGACCTCAAACATGTCTTGGCTGATTGTTTACATGGGTAATGTGAAAACACCACATTTACTTTATTCTGCCACACAGTTAAAACCATCTTCTAGGCAGCTGGTGGTTTAGTGGTTAGTATGTTACCACTGTAAAGGGAAGGTCGTGGGTTTGAATCCCAGGACTGCTAGTGCTACCTCTCAGGTGTTCTTAAGTACAGTTCCCCAGGCACTCTGTTACTGGCTGCCTGCTGCTTTACTTTGAATGGGTTTAATTATATGGGACAATTTTGTGCTGTTCACACTGTGTGCTGAGATGTGTTCACATATGACAAATGGTCTCTTCACACTTTCTCTCCTTCACCTTAGAGTTTCCTTGATCACAGCTTTAAGGTAAGGCATGTTGTTTACATCCTGAGCTGTTGGAATTCTGTCCCCCTTAATGGTACTGGTCACTTCCTGATAAAGCATGTCCTGAGCCTTTGGATCACGTGACAGCAGATACAAGGCCCACAGTGTGGTGTTGGATGTCTTAATGCACAAATAAGATAATATAAACAAGTGAAATGTGGTCTTCTTTCATTCTATATTACTCTTTTCTTACCTACATAAAAAGTAAGAATATTGTTTTTCTCCCAGCACTCTCCAGATCTATATAGTGTACTGATCCACTTACTGTATCCACTCCTGCCAGTAGTAGCTCACTGATGCTCCCATATATGTCCTTTTTGCTCATGTTGGTGTTGGAGAGCAGGTAGGTGAGGTACTCTCCTTCAACATCTTGATTTGTGTCCAGACGCATCTGAATGTCCTCCATCTTTCTGTCAATCGCCTTGCAGGCTGCCCAAAACCACCACAATGTTTCTCTCAAATTACATACAAAACATAATGGAACATTCTTCAGTGTGTATACCGTAAATATAGACTCACCAAATTTAAAGATGCCCTCCCAGCCGTCTATGTAGCGCCTCCAGAATGGCAAGTAATTACGGCTCCACTTGGGAAGCATGGACACAGGTAGGTTATATGTTAACATTTGACCAATGGAGTTAATGAAGTCTTGGGTCTCAGGCGGGATTTCATTCTCCAGACAGCCAATGCGAGTCTCAAACAGTATACGAGAGATCCCTGAAAAGCATGAACAGCACAGCACAAAATACACCCAGGCAAGAAATTAATTTATCATATCTGTAATCTAGCTTATTGACTGGTCTGCAAGGGCAAAGCACTGTGTGTATTGATAGATCTTGATCATAGCCTTAATTTTTTAACAATTCGTGCAGCAGTAGCTCTTCTCCACAGCTCTTCTGTTCACGCTTCATGCATATCATTGAGCTTTGGGAATTCATGACCATGACACTGGCACATCAGTCATCCTTCTTTGGACCACCTTTGGCTTACAAACAGAACTTCGAGACTGTTTATCTTCTGCAAATTACGTATATCCCCTTGACAAGTGTAAGGACAAAATCAATGCTACAGCTGATCTTCCAAATATTTGAATGGATAAATGCAACAAAGCAAATACACATCTGAATTAAAATCAGTCACAATTATCAGATTGTAGCTAACTGCAAATTTTGCATAAAAAGCTTGCTAGCATGCTGACATGCAGACAATTCATGGCGAGGACTTTAGAAACTTCAAAGCCCGAGGGAAGTGTTGACGGGGTTGGGTGGGCTTTGGGGATTGTGAACAAAACAGACAACGTGTGTAAATGGGGTAGGAATTAAAGGGGACATATTATGTAAAACTCACTTTAGTTAATCATAGGTCTATGGGCTATACAAAACCTGTTCATGAAGTTCTTTGCACAAAATCACTCTTACATAAACAAATATCACCCAGCTTTGATCCTCACAGATTCAGTCCCCTTAAAAATCAGCCGTTTGGATTGCTCCCATATTGTGATATCACAATAAGGAAATTAGCATAAAACCACCCCTCATCTGTTGAGACTCCACCCACAGGATTAGTTGTTACCTAATATGTCACCTTTAAACAAATAAAAATATTTGTTGTTTGAGGAGGGAAAGCTGGGCGGGTGTTTGATGTGCTTCAAAAATATATATAGCATATATATATTTTGTTGTTAATGGCCTGACCATACCTTCCAAAGCAAAGCGATACAGCTCATTGGACATATTGGGAACCAGGTCCCCAGTGGGGCTCGTCTTGCGCATGTGGTTTATCCTTTTAACAAACTCTGTAACCACATCGTTCACCACATTCTCATACTTCACTGAGTCTTTGGGATGCAGCATGCGTTTATTCAACACAGCTCGGAGTTTGTACCACCTCTCTCCTTCCCTGGTGGAACAAAGTGTAATATATTGTAGCTGTTATGAAAAAACCTCTTATCACAAAATAGTATAGTTAGGAAACATTCAGTTCATTTAACCATATTCTTTTTTCTATTGAGCATTTCTACTGTTTACACAATGACCAAATTTTGAGAGGGCATTGTCAATTAATGTAAAAAAAAATACAAATTTAAAAGAAATGTAAAAGTTTTTGCTATAGTAACAAATATATTATACTTTTAAGGCATTAAAGCCGTCAGAGTTATCATAGTATGATTAAAATTCATTTTTAATTGTATATATGTGCAGTATAAAACACACTACTCAAAAGGTTACATTGGCCTGTTTGGCACTTTGCAACATTTCGCAATAGCACAGAAACACTGTGCAACATTCCATCTTACATAACCCTGCATTTTTTCTACATAATTCTCAAGAATGAACTTTCACTTTGATCAGCATTTTGAAGAACAGTATTTACACAAGTTCAATGTGTAAATGAGCCTGACAGGCAGTTTTACAACTGGGCTATAAAGCAGCACTCTCAAAGGTGGACATGGCTTACTCAGTGATGGGACCGTAGCCTAAGCCCTTCATATCTCGGTATTCAGTCCATATAGTCATGTCTCCTCTGCGAGGGAACTTCTCGTCTTTCCTCAAAAGCTCCTCCAGAAGATCAACATTACTTAGAGTAATGCTGTACATCCCCCCAGCTACCACTTTAAACATAGATCCATAAAGCTTCGTTTCATACAGCTGAGGAAATCACAAAGGCAAAAAAAGAGGAATTACTCCTCAAATAAGTTCTAACTTCTTATGGATAAAGGTTATCCAATAACATTCTGTGGGGAATTAAAGGCCATCTTATCAGACATAAAATCCTCAAAGCAGTTTCACCATATCGGTACATCCCATTAAATTAAAAACACGTTCTGATACCTACATACTTATATTCTACTAAACCTCAAAGGAGGAGCCAAAATATTTATTGAGATTTCACTCACCGGCGCACGGTATGCTTTGGACAAGACATAATAAATTATTGATATTTTAAGCAGTATCATCGCTTGTAAAATATGTTGTGGCTCTTAAGACTATTAGGGGCTTGTTGTCCTTGTTAGATTGTAAGTGAGTGAGGTGGAGTGACACAAAAGAGCAAATTAGTCTAGGCAGCGTTAACACATCTACATATCTGAAATTACATTAATGCATCTCAAAAAAATATTAGGATACAAAGAGAGCATAAAACTTCTTTGCCCACAGTTTCTAAGTAGGCAGTTGTATCTGATCCAATGATTTCTGGGTTTATTTCTCGGAAGACTTGTGAAACATGTAGCCCGATCTAATTTTTCTAAAAATTATTGCACTGATATGCAACAACACCACGAGTGTAAACGGTTTTCCATTTTTAATAAACTTTAGGGAGGACTGTCAGTTTTGTTACAAATAAACAGAAGAGCACCGAAAGGCCGTATCACGTAACACACTTACTGTACCTGCAACTCATGCATACGATTGTAATATCCCTTGAAAATGAGCCTATAGAGCAATGTGGGCAGTTTGATCACAGGAAGATCATCATGGGTCTTGATATTTCCTGGACTGCCCTGTAGTGGAACTGCAGCATTGTCTCCTACTTCCCTCCTCAGGTCTATACTCGCTGAGGTGGGCTTCAGGAAAAGTCGTCCAACTACAGACTCAGCGGAGCGCAGAGCTCGACGGGCTGCCATTGTCGGAGAAAGGAGAAAATGTCTAAACAGCAGCTTATGTTACAGTGTACAGGGAGAAGGAGGTGTGGCCTCAGCCCACAAATTAACTCTTTACAGGGACCTGTTAATACATTTCACTGTGTGTGTGCTGACTTGTGACTCTCAAATTATGTGGATAAAACTTTCTCGTATCGTCCTTGCAGGCACATGAGGAAAGCTTGAAAACTGCATTCTGTTGAGGAGTCTAAACATACAATACTCACAAAGTTAGAAATATTTGTCTTACTGGTAAAATACCAGGATAAACTTAAAATGAACTATACCCTTAACAGGCGAATTTAACACTCGTTGCTTCTGAATACTCACCTGCGTGGGACTTTGGAAGTATTATTTGTTCATGGTGATTTGTGGGAAGTGCCAGTTCCCTGCGTCCCAAGTTGAGGATGGGGCACGGAGTGACCTGTAGTGGAGGTGCTCCCCATGCTAGGTTTATTCAGTGGAGGATAATGCACAGAACTACCTACGACTAAAATGAAAGCAGAGGTCTTTGTATGAAAGAACTGCCATTGAAGTAAAAAATCTTGATTTTTATACGCAGTGAAATCCTTTAGGCATCAACAAGTCCAGTATTACTTGTAGTTACCATCAGAAACATTTTTGTTACTCAATCAGTCCTAAATTAAATGTTCGACCAATTGAGGATTAAAAAAAAAATCTCTACTCAATCCTGTTCTTACCAGCTCACAATATATCATTTTAAAGGCCATTTTCTCAGTGTGTAATAATAGATGATAGGAGGCTGTTGTCACAAACACTGCACCCGTCCCATACGGCACATGCATGGATCTCCATTTTCTTATTTCACAGAAAGCAAAACAAACACAGCACGAGAGCCAATACTCTTTCTCAAATATATAAATAACCCCCAGAGGACAGGTACATGCCAGGGGATATGTGAGGCTGGACCAACAACATAAACTCAGGGACCTTTATCCAATTTTATCCAAACGGCGCACAGCAAAGAAACAATGAATACACCATAACATTTATTACTAAATTCATACCACACACGCTGCTGACCGGAGACAAAAAGTTTGGTTGTATTTGTAAAAACAGTAGTTTATATTTTATGAGCTGTGAGAACACATGTTCGGTTCCAGATTTCTCTTCAATGCCTTGAGCCATTTCTTGGATATGTGACATTTAATCAAGAGCTTAACTGATTTAATGGACTACTGACTGTGTCAAACCAGGCTTCTGACACATACAATCACTAATATCTGTATAATGTTTAATATTTACATACTTATACATATGTAGTTGTATTCATGAGAAAGATAAAACTCACTGTTCATTTCAAAACTGTTTAAAATGTTTTTTTACAGTACTGTACATGGATAGTTAGTACAGAATTCCAACAATTAAAATATGAATCATAGTAAACTAGCAGTGCATATTCAGACAGAAATGTAAAAATGAACATGGCAACACAGCACACTTACAATCAGTATAAATTACATTGAATTAAAGTTACTGTAATACTTATTGCATATTGTTACTGTAAGTACAATCACCATTTCTTTAAACATAATTGTACTGGAGCAAAAACATGATTAATGTTTAATGTAGGTTAATAAACCAGTATTTAATAATGTCCTATACCATTTGTACCATCTCTATTGATCTGTCATTAGGAAAAGTGTGTTTTGTTTCAACAGTGACCCTGTGCAAGTTAAAGGGTATAAATATGCAGGGTTCACATGTAATCGAGGTTATGTGGTCCTGAAAACAGATTTCTTTCAAGTATAAATAAGCACACTAAAACAAAGATACATTTAGTTAAAAATAGCTGTAAATTATTCCATAATTACACACATACAGCATCATGAACAACATCAATAATAAAATAAATTATATCCAAAATGATTCATATTCAGAAGTGGTGGCCAAACTTTGATTACTTTATTATAAAGAAATAATTACAAAAGTTTTTTTAAACACATTTGCTAACTTAAAGTTATTTAAGTTGTGTTGTTTGTAATATTTAGATCAACATTCTTTTTATATAAAATTTTATACAAAAGCAAACATCATCAATTGTAGAATGAACACTTATTAATACACTGCATCCATCAGTTTAAAAAACACAGCAGTCCATCTAAAATGGCGATAAAGATTTTAAGTGATGACATTTTTCCGATCCACAAAGTGAAAATTAACCTGCTTATTTGGAACAAGCCCAGCGCGAGTGATGGCTTTCACCTCTCCTACTCTTGGGTCAGACTTGACTTCAAACTGCTTGATTATCTAGAATTGAATAAAGTGCAAAAATTCAGTATTTTATGAGGCTTACTGATGAAGGCTCACAGAGAGGCTCATAGAGGTTTTCCCTCATAATCAAGTAGAAATTACAATAGATAATGTCTCTATATAACCAAGTAAAATAATAATATTCTGGATACTCACCCTCGCCAGAACCAGGTGCATCTCCAGTTCAGCAATGCGTCGGCCAACGCAGCCCCTCACACCGAACCCGAATGGGATGGATCCGAAGGGGTTAGGCCTCACCCTACCGTCCCGCAGCCAGCGCTCAGGTTTAAAGGCCCACGGTTCAGGGAAGATATTCTCATCATGACCGATTGCGTAATGGAACATCACAAATGTGGTCTGTTCATAAGAGCTACTGATTAGGGTCATTAGGGGGTCATTAATAGAATGACTTAAATTTAATAGATAATTAATTAAGATAAAGGGAAAAACACACATCTTTAGGAAAGAAATGTCCTCCGATTATTACATCACTGCTTGTCAGCTGACGTATATTTATTGGAACAACAGGGTACATCCTGTACACAATAAAAAAATGAAACAAAATAATGAAATGTTACATTAGACATGCTAGGTGTATACAGTGTCGATCCTTATCTGGACTGAAATATGACAGATCTGTGTGTAGTGTAATGAAATCCTATTGCTCAACATATTATCAATGTAAGAATCCAATGCCTAATCATCATTGACGAATTTGAGGAGTAAAAACCGTAAACAGAATTGAATGAAATTTTTGCCAGGAACAAGAATGCTTTAGACAATGTAAGTATCCTATTCTCTAATAGAAATGATTATTCCTTTGTTTCTGATTAGTAATTTTATATTCAAAGGCCAGAGGAATACTGGATAATCTGTAGAAATAAAGGTATTTTGCATGTCCTCAACAGAAATATTGCTACTAACAGGCAATGTAATGGAAAACTAAAATAGCAGAAAGCCTTTTATTTACTGAGGTTAAGGTTAGTTGTACCTGCAATATTACTTTATTAATATTGTAATATGTTATCACTAATGAAATCTGTGTAAACATGCCATTATCAACACAACTGCATAATCTAATCTTTCCAAATTCATTATTAAATCATATTCATTACAGAGAATAATATGAATTATACAGATTATGTAAATAGAGCTAATCATTTTATATTCTGATCTAACAAATAAAAAATATATGGAGCAGCTGGAATGCAAGAATGAAAAAAATATTTGCTTTTGCAAAAATATTGAAACCTTCCCCTTTCTGAAACCTCACCTTAGAGTTTCCTTGATCACAGCTTTAAGGTAAGGCATGTTGTTGATATCCTGAGCTGTTGGAATTCTGTCCCCCTTGATGGTACTGGTCACTTCCTGATAAAGCGTGTCCTGCACCTTTGGATCTTGAGACAGGTGATGCAAGACCCACACTGTGGTGTTGGAGGTCTTAATGGACAAATACAATGAATATGTACAAATGTGTTCTTATGCAATTGTACATGTAACTCTTTTGTTTTCTATAGTAGTTAAGTAAGTAAACTTTTGTCCCAGCACTTTAGATCTATATGTAAAGTATGAAGTGTCCATTTGTCATATGTGAAAACACCACATCACACTATGAAGAGCACAAAATTCTTTCTATGCATTTTACCTGTGAACCAAGTGAGACAGCAGGCAGCCAGTCAGATATCGGGGACAGTACTTTCTGATCGCAGGGGCAACTCCCTAACAACTAGGCCAGTAGCCATCATGTGCAGAGTACTGATCCACTTACTGTATCCACTCCAGCCAGCAACAGCTCAGTGACGCTCCCATATATGTCTTTTTTGCTCATGTTGGTGTTGGAGAGCAGGTAGGTGAGGTACTCTCCTTCAAAATCTTGGTTTGTGTCCAGACGCATCTGAATGTCCTCCATCTTTCTGTCAATGAGCTCACAGCCTGCACAAAACCATCATGATGATTCTCTCAAATATAAACTAATACAGGACATCCTGAGGTCTATTTTCTCTAGGTGAAATTCTTCCTTATTTACTCAATAAATTTCATTTACTCACCAAATTTGAAGATGCCCTCCCAGCCACCTATGAAGCGCCCCCAGAATGGCAAATAATTACGAGTCCACTTAGGTAGAATGGATGCAGGTAGATTATATGTGAACATCTGCGCAATGGAGTTAATGAAGTCCTGAGTCTCTGGCGGGATCTCATTCTCCAGACAGCCGATGCGAGTCTCGAATAGTATGTAGGAAATCCCTAAAGAGCAGATATAGGACAAAACAAGGTGAAATGCATAGATCAGACAAGAAACTGATTTATATATTCTGTTCTTAGTTGGGATTTGTTTGTGGACACCATAGTTTAGTCTCCGCTGTAAAAACGAGTTCATTTTCTTAAATGCCAGATTTAAGCTGACTCAAGGAAAATAATTTGTACAAAACAAGAACTATTATTTAGGACATACCTTCTAGAGCAAAACGATACAGCTCATTGGACATATTGAGCACCAGGTCACCAGTGGGGCTTGTTTTGCGTACATGGTTTATCCTTTGGATGAAATCTGTGACTACATCATTCACCATGTTATCATACTTCACTGCATCTTTGGGATGCAACATGCGTTTATTCAGGACAGTCCGAATTTTGTACCACTCCTCTCCTTCTCTGGTGAAACAAAGTGAAATATTTTGTCACTGCTGTTACAAAAGCAGATCTGCAAAACTTAAATTTAACATATAGGTTTTATCATTTAATATCTGAGCATTCTGTATTGCTCCATGCATCTACTGAAATGTGAATTTATCATAAAAAGATTAATCCCCAAAAAGTTAAATATGAACAAATCTTTTACAAATCATATGAGTGAGAAAAACTGGACTAATAACAAAAAATCAAACTATTAAGACACCCCAAATTAATATCATCGGCTGAATCATGTTCTTGTGCTTGAATTCTGGTGCATTCTTAACTCTACTGGAATAATAAACTCTGATTAGTCAAAACAAAAGCAGAACTCTCTGGCAGTGATTCGACTTGTCATGTTTGCATGTAGGATCCCAAGAAACCAAGTGAAGTATGGTGGTGTGAACATTATGATATGGGACTGCTTCTCAACTAATGGTATATCAAAGGAATGGATGGATATCTTGGGAGACATAAAAAGAGAATTGAATCTCATTTGCTTTGAAGTTATATGCTTTCACATAAACAAAACTCAAAACATACAGTTAAAATAACTAAACTTGTTTTTTAAAAAGGTAAAAGTGTTCACCAGGCCTGGTCAATCTTCTAATTTTAAAGTTATGGAGTACTGCAGATTTTAGACCTGCATCTCAATGCTTGTTTTCAACAAATTCTGTACATTAGGTGTTGCTCAAATGTCTCCTGTTTCCTCCTTTACCTTCTGTCTCATGAGGGAAAACCTGTGGTAGGCACCTGTCTGGGGACAATTTCTTATCATTCCATTAATATTTCAGTTGGTATGCTTAAGAATAAATCATTTTATTTCATTTCTATTGGTAAAATGTTGATAGAAATTTGTGCAGAAGACGTGGACATATGCACTGGAAGTATATATTAACAAATGCTGTGTTTGAATATTTGTTTCTTATTATCACTGTCTATGTACCAGGACAGCAACACTACAGATATTACTAATGTTCAAGTTATCCTGTATCTATGAAGTTTATAAGAGCATAGTCGGCAGATTGCCCTGGCCTGTTTGGTACTGCATGATGCAATACCACAGCAACACAGCAAAATCTGATAACACCTTATTTCCATGACCATATATTTTTATGATTCGTTCTCAAACATGAACTTTCACTCTGATCAGCACTATTTGGAACTGTACTTACACAAGCTGAGTGTCCAAATAAACCTGACGTGCAGTTTGTTTTACAGATGAGATATAAAGCAGCACTATAAACAGTGGACTCGGCTTACGCAGTTAAGGGGCCGTAGCCTAAGCCCTTCATATCTCGGTATTCACTCCAACCATTCATGTCTCCTCTACAAGGGAACTTCTCTTCTTTCCTCAAAAGCTCCTCCAGCAGCTCCACATTACTTAGTACAATGCCGCGAATTGCACCAGCATCCACTTTAAACATAGGTCCATGACGTTTTTTTACACTCAACTGAGAAAATTAAAAAGACAAAAAACAGCAATTAACTCAGAAATTACTCATAAAAATCTCAAAAAACGTAATCATATTAAAAATAAAACGCAACACTTATGAAGAGCCAGAACAGTTTTGCCATTTGTCGCTCACATCCACACTGTGCACATATTTCTGTTTGGACAAGATATTAATTAGAGATCTGTGTGATATGATTATCACTTATGATCACACATGATTATCAGCAATATTATGCTTCTTAGGTTGTTGGAGGCTTCTGGTCAATGTTAGATTGAAAGTAAGTGAGGTGGAGTGACAAAAAAAACATTAGTTTGGCCAGCATTTACACATCTTATTTATTTTTGAAATGTCATTTACACATCTCTAAATATAATAACGACAGCATAAAGCTTCTTTTTCAAATATAATAGAGCAAAAAGCTTCATTTCGCTCAGCTTCTTAGCAGACAGTGTTTTCTGCAACAAAAAAATCTGGGTTTATTTCTTTGAAGACTAGTGAATCATGTCACTTGGTTACAATTATTGGACTCACATGCAATAATACCACAAATGTAAAAAGTACACAATCTTTAGTATGCTGTCAGTTGTAACAGATCAACAGGAGACCACAGAACGATTTTAACACCAAATACATTTACTGTACCTGCAGCTCATGCGTACGATTATAATATCTTTCAAAAAAGAGTTTGTAGAGCATTGCGGGCATTCCGACCACAGGGAGGTCAGACTGGGTCTTCATTTTTGCCGGACTGCCTTGAAGTGGAACATGTGTAGCAGCATTGTCTCCTAGTCCCTTCCTCAGATCAAGACTCGCTGAGCTGGGCCTCAGGAACAGTCGTCCAACAACAGACTCGGCTGAGCAGAGAGCTCGACTACCTGCCATCTTGCAGCAAGTAAACAATGTAAATTCAGCAGCTTGTGTTGAAGTGCAGGAAGGAGGAGGTGGGGCCTCCGCTCACAATGTTAACTCTTCATGGTAAGTCAGCACAGCGGCAGAGCATTCTCAGCCCAGCCTTTCAGGACCCAGTCACTCCATACCTTATATCCTCATTGGAGTGCCACTGAGTGTATGGAACAGAACTACACTATTACACTACTTATTTCTGGATTTCAGTTGCATATAAAATTTCCTTCCATTTAATATTATTTAGATTTAACAGAAGCAGGCCGATTTATGTAATAATACCAATAAACCCAATGTGATTTGAATAAACAATGGCAGATTTATCTATCTTTAAATAAACCTGATATAAAAAAATATGAACTAATTTAATCTTGCTTGATCCAAAGCTCATCATATTTAATCATTTTTAACTAATTCATTTTAATTGTTTTCACGATTAACAGATGTATGCTGATTTTAAAGAATTAAAAAAATAAATAAAATCAAATTAATGCAAAAACCTAAAAATAAACAATGCCATGATTCATTTTTTGAGTGTAGGTCTCTCACACACAGCACTCCCCCACAACGAGACTAAACAATCAGATGCATCATGAACTCCCAGCAGCCAGGATATAAAACGCAAACCTGGTAGAATGGGATGGATACACTCTGGAGGAAATTCCTCAGGATTTAAAACTGTATGCTATGGTGTGCCAGACACATTTTCTTTAGCCAAGAAGAGCAACAAAAGTTTGGTATAAGCCCCTTTTGTTACTTGAGTTGTTGTCTTTAATTGTTTATTTACATTTGATTTTTTCCATAATTAAGATAGATAAGACAGGGACTCCTCACTGTTAGTTATTTTCCTTTTCTCTAAGCTTGGCTTCCTTGCTATTTATTTCTGTCAAGTTTCCTTGGATATTCTTCAGTAATCCTTGCAGACCTCTAGGATCATTTCCTCACTCACTTAGAACCAGTGTCTCAGTTTAGCTAGTTTGTTGCTTTTCTTTTCTTCTCTTTAGTTGACCTTACTCACCCAGTAGCTTCTTTTTGTTGTTTCTTTTTTCCTGATTTGACTTGATCTGTACTTCATTAAAGTAGGTGCTCAACTGGTGGAATTTCACAAATCCAAGCATTTCCTGCAGGCATAGCCAATTTTCTCAGTGTGTGGAAATGTATATTTTGTGAGCTGTAAAGATATTGTTTCAGATTTCACTGCAATGTCTCCAGCCATTGCTTGGATTTGTGAAATTCTATAAACAGCTTAGCTGATTCAACGGACTACTTACACAAACCAGGCTTCAGATACATAAAATCACTATATAGTGTTTAATGAGGTATTTATTTATTTTTGGTTTTATATAGTACATCGATGAATATTATTGAGTAAAAACACTTATTGCTCATCTAAACACATTTTAAATATTCTTTTTCAGGTTCCTAAGTTTTTTGCTCAATACTGCACATGCTCAGTTCAGAATTCCAACAATAAACATATTAAAATATGATTTCAGAATTGTCAAGTGTGAAAATGAATATGACAGAACAGTAAAATAACAATAATTCTAAATTACATTAAATTACGGTGAGATTAATCCACATTTCTTCAAAATTAACCACGATGATTAAAATTTGAAATATTATTTTCCTTGATATATATAAATTATTACAATTAATTAATACAGAAAATCTAATGAGCAATTCTAAACTTGGAAGTACAGAGAGACAGGGAAACAGATCACAGTGTTATTCATGACAACGTATTATACATCATCCAAAGGATTGTAGAATGAACACTAAAATAGTGATAAAGGCATTAAGTGGTCACATTTTTCCGATTCACAAAATGAAAATTGATCTGTTTATTTGGCACAAGCCCAGCACGACTGGTGGCTTTCACCTCTCCTACTCTTGGGTCAGGCTTGATTTCAAACAGCTTGATTATCTAGAAGTGAATGAAGAGCAGAAATTCAGCATTTTGCTAGGCTCTGATGGGATGTTTGCTCTCATAATCAAGAAATAATTATAATAGATAATGGGCCCGATTTTCAGTTTCGATTGCACATTGTCTGAAGTCTTCGGAAAAGGGGCCAGCGCAAAACGCTTTATTGCCTGTAAGAAAACCCAACATCGCGCCTGGCGCATAGTTCAAATTGTCTTAAAAGAGTAAATTAGTCATGGGTGTGTTTGGGGCGTAGCATGCAATAAACCAATTAGAGTTCACACTCTCATGCCCTTTAAATACTCAGCGCAAGTTGCATGGCGTGCTGTGTATAATGATGGCAGATTTATCTAGACCTCAAGAAAGATTTTCGATGGAAGAAACTGATTTGCTCATGTGTGAGGTGAAGGCACGGGAGCAATTGGTCTTCGGGGATGGACAGAATCCTCCAAAACCCCAGTTAGTAAGGCAGGTATGAGAACAAATGTCAGTGATTGTTTCCTCATTTTCCGATAAAAGAAGGACAGCCCAACAGTGGCGTAAAAGGTACAACGACGTGAGGAGAAGGGGGAAACAAAAACTCTCCTGCCAAAGGAGAAGCCTGCGACAAACAGGAGGTGGAGGTCTGGTTGAAACTGAGATGACCACAGCCGAGGACATTGCAGCATCAACTCTTGAGCCAGTGATCAGTGATTTATCCAATCAACTAAGTTTTGCAAGTATTATATATATTTGAAAAATAGTGTGATCTATGTAATATACATTTGAATTTTATATTTCGAGGAAGTTTTACTTCACATGAAAATGTTTTTTTTTATATGCACTGCTGCACACTCCTGCTTATGAAAGAAGAAGTGCATGCGCGCATTGTGAACTCTTCCATATCCTGAAGCAGCAGGCGTCCATATGATAGCTTTTGAACAATGTGCAAATGATTACAAACCAGGATTTTTCTGGTCAGTCTCGAAATGACTTTAATTTCTCATAAAATAACAATTTCGCGCAATGTGCCACACCACACCCCTTCTTTACAGTGACACGCCTGACAGTGCAAAGTCGTCTGCTATCTTGACAACGTACATTTCTGCCAAAAAAAAGAACGATTCGCTCGCACAAAATAGCAACGATAGATTGCGCAAGTCGCGAAAGCACGGTACGCTGTGTGCATTATCGGGCCCAATATCTTGATATAACCCAGTAAAACAGTATTATTCTGGATATTCACCCTCGCCAGAACCAGGTGCATCTCCAGTTCAGCAATGCGTCGGCCAACGCAGCCCCTCACACCGAACCCGAATGGGATGGATCCGAAGGGGTTAGGCCTCACCCTACCGTCCCGCAGCCAGCGCTCAGGTTTGAAGGCCCACGGTTCAGGGAAGATCTTCTCATCCCGACTGATCGCGTAATGGAACATCAAAAATGTGGTCTGTTAATAAGAGCTACTGATTAGTTACACGGTCATTAATAGAAGGATGTGAATGTAACAGATAATAATAGAAAATATAGATAAAGGAAAAACACACATTTTTAGGAAAGAAGTGTCCTCCGATTATTACATCACTGCTTGTCAGTTGACGGGAATTCACTGGAACAACAGGGTACATCCTGTACATAAAAAAAACGAATTGATGAAATACTAAATAAAACATGCAATTTAATGGAAAACTAAAACAGCAGAATTCCTTTTGCTCACTGAGGTTAAGGATGATGTTAGGTGTACCTGTAACATTACTCAGATACAGTATCTCTCCAGTGCAATCAGTGCAAACATGCTGTTATCAACACATATTCACAGTCTAATATATTTCCTAGCATATTCTTAAACCAGTCATTACAGAATTACATGAATAATACAGAGTATGTAAAAGAGCTTGTTTAACCATTTTTCATTTTGATCTGACCTTGCCTTTTAGCCAAAATATTGAAACCTCCCTTCTCTCCTTCACAAACCTCACCTTAGAGTTTCCTTGATCACAGCTTTAAGGTAAGGCATGTTGTTGATATCCTGAGCTGTTGGAATTCTGTCCCCCATGATGGTACTCGTCACTTCCTGATATAGCGTGTCCTGAGCCTTTGTATCTTGAGACAGATGATGCAAGGCCCACACTGTGGTGTTGGAGGTCTTAATGCATGATTAAAATGAAATAAAAAATGAAAAGTGGTCTTGTTTTATTCTATATTTTATTCTACAGCAGTTTAAAAGTAAGAATGTCATTTTGTCCCAGCACTCTTCAGATCAATTTACAAAGCAAAGTGTCTATTTGTCCTATGTGCAGAGCACACACTGTGAAAAGTAGCCAGGAACACCGCACCAAGTAGGCAGTGTGTCGGGACAATACCACTAGCAGGTTTGGGATTCACAGCAACGACTTTCTGATTGCAAGGGCAACTTCCAGACATTTAGACCACCAGCTGTCATGTGCAGTGTACTGATCCACTTACTGTATCCACTCCTGCCAGTAGTAGCTCAGTGATGCTCCCATAAACATCCTTTTTGCTCATGTTGGTGTTGGAGAGCAGGTAGGTGAGGTACTCTCCTTCAACATTTTGGTTTGTGTCCAGACGCTTCTGAATGTCCTCCATCTTTAGGTCAATGAGCTTGCAGCCTGCACAAAACCATCCGGAGTTTTTCTCTAATAAAAACTAATACAGGTGACACTGGGCCATCGTTTTTTGCGAGATTAAATTCTTCACCCTTTACTCCATAAACTTCATTAACTCACCAAATTTGAAGATGCCCTCCCAGCCACCTATGTAGCGCCCCCAGAATGGCAAATAATTGCGGGTCCACTTAGGTAGAAGGGATGCAGGGAAATTATATGTGAACATCTGAGCAATAGATTTAATGAAGTCCTGAGTCTCTGGCGGGATCTCATTCTCCAGACTGCCAATGCGAGTCTCAAACAGTATGAAGGATATCCCTAAATGGAAGATATAGAATAACACAAGGTGAGATGCAAAGATTAGACAAGGATTATATTTACTTGCTCAATATTGGGAAGGTTTACGTGTGTGTGGACCATACTTTAATCACCAATGTAACTTGGGTCATACCTTCTAGAGCAAAACGATACAGCTCATTGCACATATCAAGCACCAGGTCACCAGTTGGGCTTGTTATGCGTACATGGTTTAACCTTTTGATGAAATCTGTGACTACATCATTCACCATGTTCTCATACTTCACTGCATCTTTGGGATGCAACATGCGTTTATTCAGGACAGCTCGGAGTTTGTACCACTTCTCTCCCTCTCTGGTGAAACAAAGTGAAACATGTTGCTGCTGTTATAAAACCTCACATCCCCAAATCTGTAACTTGAAAGGAGAAAATTGTAAATTTTACTACTAGTTAACATATTGATTCTATCACAAAGTTTTAGAGTATTTTGTGTTTGTTTATGCATCTACCAAATTGCTGCTTCAACACAAAGGGCTTACTATAAAAACATAATATTTTTTGACATGCCTGTTAGATTTTGATGTTTCTGTAATAGAAGTGAGCGGTATAAACTTTACGCCAACTGTACCGATTTTGACCATACCGCCCTGCCTCAATAGCATATGTTGACGCAATGAAGGGTCTGTTTTGGTCAAATGCATAGAGTTTAAGCATGGGTGGGGGAGGAAGAGGTGCTTCCTTACTTAAATTCTCTCTCTTCTGGATGAAGGCATCTGAATTGGAGCTTTTTTTGGGCGATGGTTGTGCCAGGTGGTTGTGACACCGCACACGCTCGGTTGCTGTGGGTCTGTGAAGCGTTACATTTCTGTCTGAATCCTCTCCTGCCTCTGGCACCGTATTAGGAGTATTTTTAAAACCATAATGGCGATTTTAAGATTTTAACAAATAAAAAATCCTTTGTTTTCAAAGTGGAACTACAATGCTTTCAGTTAAGAACTACAAATCAATTTGGCCAATCTAGAGAGAATGATTACTGCCCCCACAGGTGAATACACAAAACTACACATCGGGCTGCAGGCTGGAGTTACTGTCAGACGAGCCCAGTGTAGCGCCTCACTAATGTCAATTAAGCACAGATATAAAATGCAACAAAAACGCCTGTAGCTTTGACAGCCTGTCTATTTATCCAAGATTCAATCGTCTGTGAGATTGAAGCCTAATAGCGAAGAGAGGGAATAAAAGTAATTTGTTATATCACCTGCGCCCTCCACAAGCTCCCAGTCAGTCAAGGTGAAAGACAAAGGTGGCACTACTACACCAGCAAACTGATATTTTACAAGCATTTTCTAAAGCACTGCCTATTGGAGGAGGACTGATATCACAAATGCCATTACAGTGTATCTGTGTAAGGGCATGGTGGCGTTTCTTACAGTTGAGAAATATGTCTTTCAGAACATGGTTAAGACTCGATACATGTTACAAGGTTCCAACCGCAAACACTTCAGCCAAACTGAAATGCCTAAACACTATGACAAATTACACATCTTTAAAATGACTTGAAAAGTTCAGTAATTAAAAAAATATGTTTTGCACAAAAAATTCAGAAATTTGCATTTAAACTTGTTTTGAAGAGTGTTTATTCTGCTGCAAAGCATCTGGTATGTGAGTACGTTCTGCAATGTATCTGGAATGTGAGTACGTTCTGCAATGTATCTGGAATGTGAGTATATCATTGTGACACACATGTATATTTATATATAAGTATGTGTGTATATATGTAAGAAAATTATTATTGTTACCGCACATGCTTCAAATCATACTGCACTATAGATTTTAGGCCATATCGCCCAGCCCTAGTCTGTGACGATATATGACATAATATGGCTGCAGGCAGAAGTGTTTGTTTGTTTTATGTTCATTCTGTACAGGTCTGCAGATTACAATGAAACATTTGGCACTTTACCAGTTGCAGTTTGGGGAAACAAGTATTCACACACTTGCTTTGGTTATTTCACATACTTCCAGTGGATATATATAATATTTATAAACAATATAAATATGTAAATATAAACAATGCATTTGAATTACTGAGGATTGCAAAAGGTTTGTGCAATATAAAAAACATTCAGACACCACAAATTCTTAAATGAGTAAATTAGTCCTTTCCTTTGATGTACCATTAGATGAGAAGCACCCTCACAGCATAATTTTCCATCTACAATACTTGGTTTCTTGGGATCCTACATACTAATAAGACAAGTTGAATCACTGCCAAAGTTTTCTGCTTTTGTTTAAATGGTCAGAGGACTTCTTATTTGTCTAAATGCATAGGTGTAAATCATGGACATGCATCTTAAAGATTGTTTTCCACAAATGAGTTTTACATTGGGTGCTGCATCTTTCACATTGTAATAGAACACTTTACATGTGTCTGCTGACTTCTCTCGTACCTTCGGTGTTTTGATGCAAAACTTATCTGGGGACAATTACTTATCGATTTCATTAATTTTCCACTTGGAATTCATTTTTGGTTTATGCTTATGAATAAATACTTAAAAAAAATTATAAGTACAATGTTGAAAGATATGTGTGCAGCAGAACTGGACATATACACTGGAAGTATACAATAACTAATACTGTGAATATTTGTTTCTGGTTATTACGGTCTATGTAACAGCACATTAACACTACAAATATTTTACTTACTAAATAATATTCACATTATTTTGTATTTAGAAAGTGTAAAACACAGCTTATCTACATAAACATACATTTTTACTAGGGATGCACCGGAATAATTTTTTGGGGGCCGAAACCGAAAACCAAAAATAGGGAAACACCCTGGCCGAAAACCGAAAGAAATTATTATTATAATTAAATAATAAAAATATATTTATTTTCGATTCAGACAATGCGCAACATCAAATAACTTTTGAAATAAAATATTTCCCAAGGCCCCACTCACGAACAGCTTAAAAGAAAGCTGAAATATTATATACTAATATATCTTCTCTCATAGAAGTGCTTGACCAAATTAGTGACAAAATAGTGCATCAAAACAAAGACTGAAATATATTAACTGTAATCAGTGCAAAACTTTCTTTCCTTTTAAAATATACAGACAAAACATGATAATTTTTTATACATCAGAGCACATCATGTGAACAGCACAAAATTCTACCTCAGCATTTAAAATCATTCACAAAGTGAGATTCAAACCTGTGATAGCCTGATCACAGGGCAAGTGCCCTAACCACTAGGCCACAAATGGCGGTGGGAAAGACAAGGCTATCGGAAGGCTTTATTTATCTGATAAATTAACCCTGCGTGTCTTTCTTAGAAATATAGAAATGTGCGGACATGGCAGACATACCGACTCTAATCCAATCTGGCGTGGGGAGGCTGTGGTTGCGTCATCTGTTTCATGATTGCGTCATCACAGTTTCGGTCAGATATTAAAAAAAACAATTTGGTGGCCGAATTTTTGGTGCATTTCTAATTTTTATTGATTCATTTTCAAGCATGAACTTTCATACTGATCAGCACTTTGTGGAACTGAATCTACACAAGCTGAGTGACCAAATAAACCTGATGTGCAGTTTATCCTACAGCTGAGATATAAAGCAGCACTATGAACAATGGACTCTTCTTACTCAGTTAAGGGGCCATAGCCTAAACCCTTCAGATCTCTGTATTCAGTCCAAATACTCATGTCTCCTCTACAAGGGAACTTCTCTTCTTTCCTCAAAAGCTCCTCCAGCAGATCCACATTACTTAGAACAATGCCACGAATTGCACCAGCATCCACTTTAAACATAGGTCCGTGACGATTTTTTTCATTCAACTGAGAAAATCACAAAAACATTAAAACCACAATTACTCATAAAATACATTCTAGCTTGTAATAAAGGAAATAATAACATCAATAATCCGCCAGCTGGTGAAGAAAGCCCCTGCTGTTTTTTTGTACAAATCCGCCCCTGTTATAAGAACAGCATATTTAACCATACCGAAAGTGTTTTCTGTGTGTTCTCATGAAAGTACAAAAAATATTTCATATGGAAATGTAGCTGAATTTACATTATTGTTTATGTTACAAAATAAGTAAATAATATATATATTTATTTTCTTAATAATTTAGCAGTAAAACACAAATAATGTATTGCCACGAACAGCATCTTGTAACTGAATTATAAGTAATAAAAATACAGGTGCTTCAAGAAGAACAAAACGAAAAACAAAATAAACACTCAAGATAAGTCAGGAGCGGACTGGACTAGCAATCTGTGGGGCGACCTCGGCGTACGACATATTTAACGATAAAAAAATTGCGCTATAAACATTTATACGGTTATATTTAATTTGGAAATGTAAGTTAATTTATGATAGTAAATCACATTTTTCTCACTAATATAGAGTTATAATGTGTAAAAACATATTGCCAAATAGCAAAAACATGCAGAGAACATTTTCTGCTGTATTTTGGGGATTTCAGTGTACAGTTATTAGTTAGGTTCTCAGAGAAATGAGATCAACTTTGCAACTTCTGAACCGTTTAAAACTAAGGGGTTACTGTACTAGCGTCAATAAGTTGTAAAGAAGACTGTCAGCTGTAACAAATAGTCAACAAAGCACAGAAAGTTCGTATCACCAAACACATTTACTGTACCTGTAGCTCATGTGCACAGTTATAATTTCCTTCAAAAATGAGTCTGTAGATTATTTCAGGCGTTCTGACCACATGTAGGTCAGCCTGAGTCTTTATATTTGCCGGACAGCCTTGTAGTGAAACAGGTGGAACAGCATTGTCTCCTAGGCACATCCTCAGGCCTAGACTCGCTGAGGTGGGCCTCAGGAATTTTAGTCTAACAACAGACTCAACTGGTCGCAGAACTCGACAGCCTGCCATCTTAGGAGCAAGTAAACAACGTATAACCAGCAGCTTGTGTTGCAGTGTGCCGGAAAGAGGAGGAGGAGGAAGAGGTGGGACCGGGGCCTCAGCCCTCACTGTTAACTCTTCATAGTGACTGAGAAATTTGGAAGGCCGTTCTCAGTGCAGCCTTACAGGAAAATGAAGAAAGTTTGAGAATTCCTTTGTATTGTGAACTCTTACCTTATGAAATGAACCTTCTGTCTGTTGCTGCCAAGGCAATGAACAGCTCACACTAATGGTTTCAACAAAAACGACTGACAAAGGTAATTAAGTAAACTTGTTGTTTACAAAGTGCTGTAAAAGGGCCTGGCCATTAAGTGCTATAAAACCAAAGAGAAAAACATCAGTGAAGAGATAATAGGACTGGTTTAATTTGCTTTCACTTTTTGTCAGTCAATATATGGTAGAGCATTCTGCCTTTTTTGAAGGTGAGCTGTAGAAGATTTTAAACACGTGCAATAAAAGCATTGCAGTTACTGTAGGAGCGAATCATTTCTACTTGTGTACCTCACACCAGCCTTATGATTTTGCCATAGTCCGCCTCTCCCAAGGACTATGCCAAGCAAAGAACCAAGTGTGACTATATGTCCCAAGCCCTTGATTTGCCACTGTTGCCTTCTCCTTTTTCGTCATGCCTACTGAGATGGCCAAAGCCGTCTTTCAGCCATTCTTCAACAATGTCCTGAGAAACACATGGTAATACTTCTGTTATGTATTTCTGGATGACAGAATAATCTTCTCTCAAGATCCAAAAGCATGTGGTACTAGTATGTACCCAGGGGCGTATCAAGCTTTCCAAAAGTGTGGGGGGTTCTCAGATAGGGATGCCAAGTTATGAATTAAATTTAATCAATTTAATACAATATAATCTGACAAAAGTGGGTGGGAATGGAATCAGATTTTAGCAAAAGTGGGGATGTTGTATCCACCCCCCACCCCGTGTGGTACGCCCCTGTATGTACCATCCTCTGACTCCTCATGAACAAGAACCTGTATGTTAAACTGGAGAAGAGCTTGTTACATGTGTGGAAAAGAGCACCACACTCCTCAAAAAGTTTTTCAGCACTCACTGTGGGACAGGCAGGATGAAGCTCAAAGGATGATTAATGCATAAATTAAGATCTATCTCCTAGTTTACACATGTGATATATGCACACATATGAACTAGGATCTATGATGTATGGTTCTGCAACAATTAATGGAAGACATTACTATTCTGCTTATGTTAAACACATCATATAATACATATACTGTGTGACAATAGAAAGAAAATATAATTATTCAGTGTGTTTCAGCAAAGTGACATCCACAACTGCCTGCTGCTTTACATGGTGAATGTGTTAAATGCAGAGTAAGAATTTCATGATGTTCTCACTGCATGCAGTGGTATGTGTTTACAAATGATAGAACAGTCACATTCACATACATTAAAGCGATAGTTCACCCAAAAATGAAAAATTGATTTTCCGAGCTTGGATTCCTAGCTATTCTTCCACGTCCAGTGTCCTGTGTCTCCTTGGATATTCAGCATTCTTTGCAGATCTCGATGTTCACTTCCTTACTCACTTAGAACCAGTGTTTCAGTTTAATTATCTTTCCCCCTCTTCTCTTTAGTTGACCTTGCTCACCCTGTTGCTACCTTTTGTTGTTGCTATTTCTCTGACAGTTTTTATTTAGTTTTATTGGTTTGACTTAGTCTGTACATCATTAAATTATGTCAGCTGCTGGTGGACTTTCACAAATCCAAGCAATTCCTGTAGGCACCTCAGAAAAATCTGGAACCAAACCTGTGTTCCACAGACCAGCTCACGAAAAATCTAATTGTTTTTCCCATCATGTAATAATGTGTTTTTCTCGTAACAAAGGTAACAGAATGAATGCAAAAAAAGAAGCCTACAATATATACATCTATTTATTCATATAGTGTCTTTTTTTAATACATATATGTTTATATTTATATACACAAGCACAGTCCTCATTCTCAATACTAATACTTAAACTGTAAAATTGTGCATCATTGTTGTGTGTCCGCTAACTGTCTGCACTGTCACTGTCTGTTTTTGTTGCACTGTTCAGTAGCCCCTAAAATGTCATTGCATGTATAGCATCCTGATCCAGTACAATGACAATAAAAGAGTATCTTATCTTATCTCACCTTATCCTATCTTATATGCAGAAATGTATCATTCATTTAAAGATAGTGTATTGAACACCTTTGTTTTCAGATTATTGCCATATGAACAGGTGGCAATAACATTTGATTTGGAAAAACAAATGAGGTGCTTTTTACCAGCATTGATTTCCTTTAACACAGTTACACAGCTGCAGTTCAAATGTTTATTGTAAATTAATGTACATTATTGTAATCAAATAATTTTCAAAAGTAAAGCTAATTGCCACTGCAGGGTATTCACATTTTAACTAGTTAGTTATAGAAAAAGAAGTTACCTTCGTTGTCCCGAGCATGTGGGGCAGACCTATTATAGCAACTGCAAAGGGGGGCCAACTCTATATGAAAGTTAATGTATCTGAATGTAGTGACATTAAAGTCCCTGTTGGTGTAATGGTCAGACGTCTCATTACTTTTCTCCATTTTAAATTGACAAAAGTAATGGGAAGCCTGACCCCTGCGAAAACCAGACATAAGCACTCGCATTACTTCAGTGAAAGCACTGAACTTTCAACTCAAAAAAGTATTATTTCAAAACATGCATTAACGTGCAATGAAATTAATGTTGTCAATAAGTAAATAATGCCTTAACATGACAATAACATGTTTACATGCTTAGCTCTACGAAATAAAATACAATAAATTTATATATACACATTTTTATACAAACTTAGAAGTATTAATATGATTTCAGAATTGTTCTGCAATTCGTAAAACATTTAAATGGGTGCTAAATTTTTCAAAATAACAAAACACACTTGCGGGGTGACTGGTTGCATGGGTAGTGAGTTTGAATACCAGGACAGCTATTGTCACCAGTGAGCTAAGCCTGAGGATAGTACCATCACTCCAAACACAACTCCCCGGGCACTTCGTGATTGGGTTAAATGCTGAGGACCATATAGTGCTGTTCACACTGTGTGCTGTGCTGTAATGTGTTCCCATTTGAAAAATTGACAGTTTACACACTTTATTTATAATCTAAAATATGAGAAATAGATCACAGTGTTTTTCATTACATATTTCATTTGAAAGCTTATTGATTCACCACATCCATCAGTTTCACAAATATGGCAGTCCATCTTAAACAATGATAAAGACTTCATCGATTCACAAAGTGAAAATTAATCTGCTTATTTGGCACAAGCACAGACCGACTGCTTGCTTTCACCTCTCCTACTCTTGGGTCAGGCTTGATTTCAAACAGCTTGATTATCTAGATGTGAATAAAGTGCAGACATTCAGGGTTTTGTGAGGTTTTCTCTCATAATCAAGTAGAAATTACAATAGATAATGTGTTTATATAACCCAGTAAAATAGTATTATTCTGGATACTCACCCTTACCAGAACCAGGTGCATCTCCAGTTCAGCAATGCGTCGGCCAGCGCATCCCCTCACTCCGAACCCGAATGGGATGGATCCGAAGGGGTTAGGCCTCACCCTACCGTCACGCAGCCAGCGCTCAGGTTTGAAGGCCCACGGTTCAGGGAAGATATTCTCATCCCGACTGATTGCATAATGGTAGATCATAAATGTGGTCTGTTAATAAGAGCTACTGATTAGTTACACGGTCATTATTGGAAGGATATGAATGTAATAGATAATTAATAAAGATGAAGTAAAAACACACATCTTTAGGAAAGAAGTGTCCTCCAATTATTGCATCACGGCTTGTCAACTGACGTGCATTTAATGAAACAACAGGGTACATCCTGTACACAATACAAATAAATTAATTAATAAGTAAATCATTAGTAATTAAATCTTACTTGAGATATGTGTATATGGTATCATTTTTCACCTGTAATAAAATATGATGGAACTGCATTAATTGTGTAAGAGCAATTTTACGGTGAAAATTGTCCATTACATTTTTAGTAGAATCTATATAGGTTTAAATGAAAGGTTGAGTAAAAAAGTATCCAATTTTAACATGTAACAAATCAAATGTGGCTGTATCGCTAAGAGATATATGCATTGTCTAAAGTCAGAAATTCTGCATTGGAGCTACACAGCAAAGCAGCTAGCTAGTAATGAAAGCCTATAGCTCACCATATTAGCACTGTATAAATTGCATACCTAATCATCACAGGCTTGCGTTAAACTAGTGCTCCAAACTGTTTTGAGGGGTATGAACAAAAACCACAACTGAACACAATTTTCCAGGGACAATGTAATTATTTAATACTGTTTCAGATTAATATTTATTTATTTTTGTTTTTCCCATTCTCTTTGAGGGGTGGTATTTATGGGGTAACCATACAAAGTTTTGGGTTAAATTCTAAGACTGCTAAGTACCTCTAAGATACCCTTGAGCCGGATGAGTGATGTGGCTGCACACTGTTACACATGGTGAATGGGTTAAATGCAGTGGAAGAATTTTGTGGTTTGCACACTGTGTGCTGTGGTTTGTAAACGTATGACAGAATGGTCACATTCACAAATATCCAAACTGCAACAGATTATCTGTAGAATTGAGCGTATTTTATGTGTACTTGTTATATTACTCAGCTATAGTATATCGTGAGTTTATGGAATGTGTAAGAATATGCCGTTCTCAACCCAACTAATATCATTCCAAACCCTCATTAAATAATATTCATTAAGAATGATATTGAGCATTTTTAGAGCCATTGGAAGGCAAGAGCGAGACACTGTGTACATTTGCTCATGTTGCCACCTTTCTCTCCTTCACCTGAGAGTTTCCTTGATCACAGCTTTAAGGTAAGGCATGTTGTTGATATCCTGAGCTGTTGGAATTCTGTCCCCCTTAATGGTACTGGTCACTTCCTGATATAGCGTGTCCTGAACCTTTGGATCTTGAGACAGATGATGCAAGACCCACACTGTGGTGTTGGAGGTCTTAATGGACAAATACAATGAATATGTACAAATGTGTTCTTATGC
>JBBKCR010000002.1:18556686-18588638 GCA_037577295.1 Ladigesia roloffi | reverse complement strand
AGTTCCAGAGAGTTTACTTTGATTTGTTCGTTTGAGGAGTACGAGCCTTGTCTTGTCTTGTCTTGTGTTTCATGTTTTGTGTGTTTCTTTATTAAAATATAATTTAACTGCTGAAGCGTCTCCCCCTTCTCCTTACCTGCGGCAATGAGCCGTGACATTCATGGGCACAAACCCCCGCTTCCATCATTCTTAAAATGCTGTTATTCAACGGACTGAAACTACAAAAACAGAAGTCCACCAACTCAATATTCTAAACTAACTTTAACGTCTACTTTCTACTCGTCTGTCAGAAGTCATCTCTGTGTTCAAGTAGCCTCAAATTTTACCATGGACATAACACAATTCTTTAAAAAAAGAACCACCAGCATGAGCGGCACGTATCGGAGGCTTGGAGAGGCTGCCTCCCCAAAATGAATGCTGGGAAATTGTGAAAAGAACGTACATAATGTGTGAATATTATTGAAGATGATTCACATGCGGTCAGTGATAGTAAAATGAAGGATCTTTGCTATGACAAGTTGGGAGTGAGTACGTGTTATACTGGCCCCAATGAAATAGCTTTGCCCACCCCCTGCCCGCCCCAAGTAAAAAAGTCTAGGTCCGTCGCTGACCTCCAGTGATACATCAAAAGCAGCTGCCGGTAACTTGTCATAGGTTTCAGGTTAGTGATATAAACACATCAGTTTAGCGCACTTTGACATTTGATGCAAATCACAACTTGGCTGAACTGTAGAGCAATACATCGGCTATGCTATGCTAGCTAGGTAAGACCGCAAAGAGTTGCTGCTATGATAATTCCTCCCCTCATACAAAACATATAACCAGCGTTGTTTAAATATCAGAAATATGTTTTCCAAACGGAATTATCTCCCTTTTTACTTTATTTAACAGTGTTATATTACCAATAAAAATGTTAGGATACCTTACGTTAAAACGTGATCCAGACAGCACGTTTTGAAAACAAAGAAATAAAAAATGATTGACACATTATTTAGTTTATTAAAACTTTATTAATGTTTTAGATAATACGTTTAAAAAGATCTCATAACGTGTGATAAAGGAATCCCGTTGCAGGATCGCTGTCTGACAAGCTGCCAAGTGCCACTGCACTGCCAACAATCAGGGTGGAGGCTGGTCGCGAGAAGCTTCTACATCACGCAGCATTGTGCAGGTGCACTGATCTAAAAGGCACCTGGATAAAGCATGTAGCCAACTCCATAACACTGAAGAGTATATTGTAGAGATCAATGCACCTGGGCAGCGCTGCGTTCGCCCACTTTTCAGTTTACCTTGCATACAAATCCACGTTAAATGTACTTTGCCATGTCTACCCTAAAGTGGACTAGAATGCAGGAAATTGCATATAAGAAATCCAAAATTATGAATTTTACATACAAGAAAGGTGAACCTGAGTGGATGCTCTGCACCATTCACAAGCACCATTCAGGTGTTTTATTGAAAATGTGAGACATTTATGTTACTCAAAAGCCCCTATCTTATTTTGGAGTCCTGAACACTGAACTAAGATCTTACAGATCTTACAAAGAACTACAGTTCTTTGAATATCCTTGTAAACTTTTGTGATTGATGGACAATTTGTCACTGTGACCTTAGAAAAAGTTTGAAGTGAGAACATTACTTGAAAAGATACCCGAATGTTCACAGTTATTTGAATGCTCTTGTAGCTGATTCACTTTTTCCTACTTTTACAATATGAGCTGACTGTCAAAGATGTTTTTCAGTTATGACAAGGATCTGTATGAGTGTGGTTTAGATTCCCCCTGATGCCAGTATTCAAAAGCCATACTGTATGTCAAATGTGTAGTGATACACAAACTGAAATATGTGGCAAATATTTTGTGACAGAATGTATACTATGATACAATATTAGATATACAAGGTCTACAAAACACTAATAACCATTTAAATACTGAGTTCATCCCATTTCACCCAAACACTGGTACTCCGCTCTCAATTAAGTAATCATTAGGACAATTCTAGCTTCCGAAAAAGCACCTAAAAATTTTAAAACAGCACCACAGCAATATGGTAATCACAGATCTTTCAGGTAGTAAGATTGCTCTTTTTAATCATTATGGAATATTTTGTGAGCTTTGATGAGATCTGTACTTTGGTGATTATTTATTACTTTTTACTTTGCCACTAACTGCTTTAATGATTGTACCCTTGCTTTTTTACGTCAATGTTAAGTTATTGAAAGTTGTCAGGCACTGATGTGTGCAAAAACAGTTATAAAGCGCCCTCTTTTGGACATGCATTCAGTGGGCAGCAACTTCCACTAAAATACTATTGATTTGTCCCCCAAAAATGTAAGAGTGCTTTATTACATCTTAGAACACAGTTCCACTTTTTAACAGACCAGTAATGGGGGTTTTATGATTCTATCTGACACTTGGCAACTTGCATGGTGATTTTAGGTTTATGTGAGGCTACTCCTAAGCATCCAATCCCAATTCCAATAATTTTCCACAAAGATAAAACAAATTGTGTATAAGTAGTGTAAGTGAAAGAACTGAAATTTCTAGTTTGACCAAAGGATTTCCCTCCTTCCCATCACAATCAACTCCTCTCTGTGTCACCCATCCACACAATAACTGTTGCTTGTTTTTGTATAACATCTTACCAGGTTAAATTACATAACATTACATAAATCTAATGAGTGCAAACAAATAATTAACAAAAATAATATCCAACATGCCTCATATTTAAAAGTGGCAATCAAATGCCACAGGGTGACCCATAGAGGGCACCCTTACATTAATTAGAGTCTATTGCTCCTTGATTTCACCTGTTCTCTATAATGAGGTTACTAGAAACATCTGCAGGTGAAAATCAGGGAGCAATAAGCAGTATTTAAGGGAGTATGGACCGACAAGTTGTTTTCGGTCCACCGTCAGAATTAGTTCTCAGGGCACTGTGGTCAATGCATGTGCTTGTTCTTATGTTCTGCCCGCGAGCCAGTTTGATTTCTGTTGGTGTTTAACAAGGAGTCAAAATGAGTACAAGCCTCCGACCTTGCTTTGCGATGGGGAAGCCCATCCATCGTGACAAAATTATTGTACTAGAAAATTTTTTTTTCTAAAAGTGAAATCGACTGATGTTAGGTGTATTGTTTGAAATATGTAATAGGTTACTATTTACGTAGAAGCATTAAAATGGCAGGTGATTCCAAACAAGTGTAGAAATAAATGTTCTGCATTTCTTAAAAAGCAATTTATTGAGTCCAACATTTTTCTGTGCACACTGAATTCAAATGAAAAAAACACACTTGTGGGGCAGTTGGTGGCCTAGAGGTTAGGGAGTTATCACTCTGTGCAGAAAGCTATGAGTTTGAATCCCAGGACAGGCACCATTGAGGTACCCTCCAGTATGGTACTATCCCCACACACTGCTCCCTGGGCACTTGGTGAACAGGTAAAATGCAGAAAACAATACTGTGCTGGACAAACTGACAGTTTACACATTTTATATAAATCTAAAGTCTGAGACATGTAGGAATAGGTCAATAGAGTAGTATTAACAGCAGTTTATCATATTAATTCAGAGAAATGTAGAATGAACTCATAGATTCACTACATGCATCAGTTTCACAAACACAGCAGTCCATCAAAAATAGTGTCAAATATATTAAGTGCTCACTTTTCGATCCACAAAGTGAAAATTTATCTGCTTATTTGGCACAAGCATAGTGCGAGTGATGGCTTTCACCTCTCCTACTCTTGGGTCAGGCTTGATTTCAAACATCTTGATTATCTAGAAGTGAATAAAGTGCAGCAATTCAGTGTTTTGTGAGGCTCACTGTTGAAATTCACTAATGTTTGCTCATAATCAAGAAGAAATTACAATAGAAAATGTCTTTATTTAACTGAGTAATACAACAATACAATTCGGAATATTTACCCTCGCAAGAACCAGGTGCATCTCCAGTTCAGCAATGCGTCGGCCCCTTTAGGAGAATCTATAAAAGCTTAAATGAAAGGTTGAGTAAAACGGTACCCCATTTTCACACGTATCAATTCGAATGTGGCTGTATGTCTAAGAGATATATGCTTTGTCTAATGTCTGAAATTTTGCATTGGGGCTACAGAGCAAATGTAGCTGGCAAGTAAGGAAAGCTTATAGCTCACAATATTAACACTGCACAAATTCCATACCTAAATCATCACACACTTGTCATAAACTAGGGCTCCGCCATGGTTTGAGAGGTAAGACCAAAAACCAGAATTGAACAAAATGTAATTATTTTGTTCTGTAATTGAAACGAAAATAACTATGTTTCTGATTAATAACCTTATTAATTGTTCCAAAGGATAATGTGTTGAAATGAGGGCGTTTTGCAGGTCCTCTTGTGAAACTGCTGCTATTTTTACTATAAATTCAATTTAACGAAATAATAAAACAACAGAATGCCCTTTGTTTACTGAGGATAAGGCTGAGGTTATGTATACCTCAGATATGGTATATCATGGATCAGTGGAATGTGTGTGAACATGCCCTTACACAACAGTTTAGTATCTTTCTGAACTCATTATTAACCAATGATATTTAACAGCTTATGTAAAAAGGTGCAAGTATGGAATCAAATTTTGTTTCTTCTATAGGCAAAATGACTGTGGGACACTTTTTGCAAATGTTCACTGCGGGTGAAAATGTGCTTTTGTTACCAATTAAGTAAAACCCTTTCTCTCCTTCACCTTAGAGTTTCCTTGATCACAGCTTTAAGGTAAGGCATGTTGTTGATATCCTGAGCTGTTGGAATTCTGTCCCCCCTGATGGTACTGGTCACTTCCTGATAAAGCATGTCCTGTGCCTTTGGATTTTGAGACAGGTGATGCAAGGCCCACACTGTGGTGTTGGAGGTCTTAATTAACAAATAATATAAGGAGAATAAGTGACAAGAGATTTTGTCCTATTCTACATTAAAATCTCAGAAAAAGGTAGAATATTTTTTTCTCCCAGCGCTCTCCAGAACTATATAGTGTACTGATCCACTTACTGTATCCACTCCTGCCAGTAGTAGCTCAGTAATGCTCCCATAAACATCCTTTTTACTCATGTTGGTGTTGGAGAGCAGGTAGGTGAGGTACTCTCCTTCAACATCTTGGTTTGTGTCCAGACGCATCTGAATGTCCTCCATCTTTCTATCAATGAGTTTGCAGCCTGCACAAAACCATCAGGATGTTCCTCTCAAATGAAACTAATACAGGACACCCTGAGGCCTCTTCTGTGTGCTTCAGATACATTTCTTTCTATGGGAAATTCTCCACGATTTCCACAGTTAATGTCATTAACTCACCAAATTTGAAGATTCCCTCCCAGGCATCTATGAAGCGCCCCCAAAATGGCAAGTAATTGCGAGTCCACTTAGGTAGAATAGACACAGTTAGATTATATGTTTGCATCTTGGCAATGGATTTAATGAAGTCCTGAGTCTCTGGTGGGATCACATTCTCCAGACTGCCAATGCGAGTCTCAAACAGTATACGAGAGATCCCTAAATTAGCAGAAGAGCACAACACAAGGTTAAATCAGATAAGAAACTAATTTATCTTCTTTTCTTGGACAGATTTGCGTGTTTACACCAGAAATTTACATCATAGTTCCACCAACTCCACTATACGCACACAGTCATTGGCTTAAATGCCAGCTTTAATACATGCGTGAATGAATAAATGTATGAATGAATGAATGAATGAATGAAAGAATGATTGATCAATCATTTAGTCCAAACCTTCAAGAGCAAAACGATTCATCTCATTGCACATATCAAGCACCAGGTCACCAGTTGGGCTTGTTTTGCGCACGTGGTTTAACCTTTTGATGAAATCTGTGACTACACCATTCACCACATCCTCATACTTCACTGCATCTTTGGGATGCAACATGCGTTTATTCAGGACGGTTCGAAGTTTGTACCACCTTTCTCCTTCTCTGGTGAAACATAGTAAAACATGTTGACGCTGCAGTTACAAATCCTCACATCTCCAAAATTATAACTTCCCGGGAGAAACTGACAACTGTTACACTTTGATTTTATAACAATTATGGAGCATTTTGTGTTGGCTCACGCATCTCCTGAAATGTTTGTTCAACACAAACAGAAAATAAATGTTGACATATCGACATGACTGTGACAATATATTTATTCAAAGGTGCAGTCAGAAGTGTCTTAGTTCTACATTTATTCTGAATTGGTCTGTAAATTTCACTGACCATATAGTGTGTGCATGCATTTCTCACAGTATGGTCAGTGAAATCTACAGTTTCATACATTTACTAGTTTCATACACTTGTATATTACCGTTTTATACTCAATGTTTTCTGACTTTTTCCTTAGATATGAATGAAAAAATATGTATTTATGAGCATTACAAAAGACATGTTTATGAAAACGTACATTGATAGAGGAAAAAAGCATTCAGACAATACAAATGAATAACATATTTACACAGCTTAGTATCATCTATTGTAAGAAAAATATGATTTTTACAGCACTGTGCTTCAATTTTGGTTTATTCCTTTTGGTAAACTATCTTCAAATTTACAAGTTTCCCACTGTCAGTCTAAGAATTTCAAAACACTCAGATTGTAGTACAACTACTTTCAAGTATCTGTTGGCTTCTTACTTACCTTCCGTATCATTAGTTTGAAGGGAAACTTGCAGTATGCTGTCTGGGGACAATTATATTTGGTCCCATTAAAATATATAAATGGCACAAATTGTGCCTGGGAACTTGTCTCCCATTTCCACTGTCCATGACACAATACATTACAATTATTATTAATGGTCATGTTGTATTTTGAGTCCTTAAAACTCACAGGTTTGAACTTAATTTTGCAATACCACAACAACACTGCAATATCTGATAACACTCCATCTTACATAACCATTTATTTTTCTAATTCACTCTCAAGAATGAACTTTCACTCTGATCTGCCTGTTGTAGAACAATATTTGCACACACTGAGTGTACAAATAACCCTGACATGCACTTTGTCTTACAGCTGAGATATAAAGCAGCATCATAAACAGTGGACTCTTCTTACTCAGTGAAGGGACCGTAGCCTAAACCCTTCATATCTCGGTATTCCGTCCATATACTCATGTCCCCTCTCTGAGGGAATTTCTCGTCTTTCCTCAGAAGTTCCTCCAGCAGATCTGCATTACTTAGAGCAATGCTGTGAAGCACACCAGAGTCCACTTTAATCATAGGTCCATACCGCTGTTTTTCATACAACTGAGAACATCACAAAGACAAAAAAGAGAAATTAAACAAACAAAAAAAAGATAAAAACGGTAAAAATAGGCCTTAAACCCAGATAAATTAAACTAGTTTACTAATGTAAACTAATTACATTTTCACATGAATAGTATCTCATTTGTAGAGTATTTTAACATTTCACTGATTAAATTGTTATTTGAAACCAAATGTCCACATTTGTATTGTCAAATGACTGCAGTTCACTTGAAGGCACTTTCCTAGTTTTCACTTCTGGGTTTAGTTCTCTGATCTATTATCTGATTTGTTAGTTATCGATGAGTTGGGGTGTAAACAGCACAATTCTGTACTATACTAATAAGCTTCAAAGAGTCTAACAAATAAACTGCAGAGCAGAGAAATGTCACCACACCAATACACTTACTGTACCTGGAGCTCATGCATACGATTGTAATATCCCTTGAAAATTAGCCTGTAGAGCATTCCGGGCAGTTTGATCACAGGCAGGTCAGCCTGGGTTTTGATATTTCCAGGACTGCCCTGTATTGGAACTACATTTTCTGCTGCCCTCCTCCTCAGGTCTAGACTCGCACAGCTGGGCTTGAGGAATAGTCGCGCCACTGCAGACTCGGCTGAGCACAGAACTCGACAGCCTGCCATTGTTGGAGAAAGGAGGGAGAGTGCAAACAACAGCTTATGCTACAAGGTTCAGGGGGAAGTAGGAGGAGGTACAGCCCATAAAGTTAACCTTACACTCAGACTATACAACAGCCTGGTAACACTGTAGCTGAAATGTCCCATGGTCTGTTCCCAAATGAGGTTAGAAATTGTGCCCTGCCTTAAAATTAAAGTGTGAAAGTTCATTTTAATTGTCTGTACAATAACTTAAATTAACTGCATGGTAATCCTGTAGCCATAATAGTCCACTTGCTCATTCAAACAAGCCATACAGGCAGAACAATGACTGCTGCTCATGAATCAAAGTAAACAGCAAGAACAGTAGTTTATTATAAGCCCTGACCTTTGGTAGCTCTGATACCTTGATACACATATTGAATTAACACAGGTGCCATTCAGCATAGCTCACTTGAAATGATTGTTTTGTGGTCTCTTCTTTGACTATGACTTAATGCACATAATGCAGATCAAAATATGATGAGGATCCCGTTATTCATTTATGTATTTTTGCATTTATGTCAAGAACTGTTAAAAAAAAAAAGGAGACTTGGCAAATTTGAAATCCTTTGATTTTAATGGTCAAAAATTGTGAATGCTGTCTAGAAAAACCTACAGAATGTCACAGGTCTCTTCATGATTACCCTCTCTTTGATTCTGTTCTTTCAGTTTTTCAACAGGTTCCAATCATGTCCAGTCTTCCACTTCTGAGTGTGTTCATTCTTTAATTTTTTCAACATTGTCAATAGAGCCGGCAGGGTCCATTTTATACAGCATGAAGTGGCCCTGTACCTGGGCTGCACTGAGCTCTATGTGGACTCCTAGCGCTCGCTCAGCAAATCTTTGGCCCTCAACCACAGGTTCAAATGGGTAGAACCTTCGGAACATTTGGGTCAGCTGATAGTGTGAGCAGTGGCCAACATACTGCTTCAGGTCCACACGGCCAGGTCTTATGAGAGCTGGGTCAAGTCTGCACCATATGGAGCAAATAAAAAAAAAAACAAGAAATCAAGTCAGGACAACTTAAACATGTAATTGTTGACTGAACAAAACCTTATATCTCCAATTTGTTCTACGGTTTTATATTTTTAGCAAAAATAAAACAATTACACTGTGTCAAAATTTCATGATGATTGCTGCACTATTCTGTGGCACTGCTGTGAGGTCCACTCTGTGCAACACTCACAGCACACAGTAACCCTACCATGTAACGGCCATGTTGAGAATGATCCACCACCCATTTTATAACTACTTACTGGTGGTCCTGTCTGGTGCACTTAAAAGAAACTGTTGTAGTCTGAAACCGTAAACTACAAAGTGCACCTTTGTGGTCAGCTGAACAGATATAAAGGACAGTGTTTTCAGATCCAAGATATGTGAACCTCAAGTGGCTCCTCTGCGCAATTCGACAAAATGTTCCAGGTTAAACTTATGGCTGAAGCATCATCCAGGTGCTTTAATTAATAAAATGTGAGACATTTCATTTCAAGAAAGTCTTTCTTTTTTTAACTAAGCTGGGGCTGCAGTTCTTTGAATATCATTTTTTGCAACATGATGGATTATTGGTCGCTGTGCCCTTGGAGAAATTTTTAAGTTTGTTTTTCTTTTTCCTGCTTCTAGAATTTCAGCTGACTAAGGCATCCATCTATCCATTTTCAACCCCTATATCCCGCACTCGGGGTCAGGGGGGGGGACAGGAGCCTATCCCAGTTATTACGGGCGAAGGCGGGGTACACCCTGGACAGTCGCCAGCACGTCGCAGGGCCACACACTCACACACATTCACACTCACAGTCACACCTAGGGGCAATATAGTGTGCTCAATTAACCTATCCCCAATCACGCAAGTTTTTGGTGGTGGGAGGAAACCGGCGTACCCTGAGGAAACCCACGTGGTCACAGGAAGAACATGCAAACTCCACACAGGAAGACCCTGCGTCCAACCCGGGAGTCGAACCCATGAGGCATGAGCGCGAGGCAACAGCGCTAACCCCTGCGCCACCGTGTGACTAAGGCATATTGTACTCAGATGTTTTGCAGTTATGGTAATGATCAGTACGAGTTAGGTTCAGATTCCCCTGATGCAAATGTTCTGCAGTCATTTTGTGTGACTAACATGTAGTGATGCACAAAATCAGGAAAAGGCAAATATTTTGTCACAGCACTACATTATCAAATAGAGAAATCAAACAAGTAAAGCAAATAAGTTAAAACATGTACAAAACACTAATAACCATTTCAGTATACATTTCACCCCACCACTGATCTTCACCTCTCAATGAAGTTAGTAGTCATGAAGACAATTCTGGCTTCTGAAGAAGCAACTCCATCTAAAGCATTTAGAAGTCCGCTGAAGGTGAGCCTTCCCATGCCCTGGTAGGCTAACGGGTCTGTGTAAACAGAATACATGTTTTGACTGGAATGTATTCCTTTTAAAAAATAACTACATACATACACAAACAACAGAATTGCAATATGGTGAACACAGACAATCTTTCTAGTACTAGCAATGCTATTTTAATCATTATTATATAGTTGTGAGATTTGATGATTTTTTTTTTTAATCAGTGAATGCTTTACTAATTGTAGCCTTACTTGTTTACAGACAGTTTTATCTTGCTAAAATAGGTCAGGCACTGACGTGTAAAAAATGATTTGTGTAAACACTTATAAAGCGCCCTCTTGTGGACATACTTTCAGTTGGCAGCAAATCCCGGCTGACAAAGGCAGCATCCACATCCTCTAGTAGAATGATGCTCTGCTGCGGTGCCACGCTCAGTAGGTGATTTAAACGGTCATCTGACAGACTGCGGTCACTTAAACTCATCAGACAAATACTGTAACCCAACTCTCCAGCAAGGGCTGTTCTGAAAAATCCAATTTAAGCACAGAACCATGAATAGTACACAGACACTAAGAGACCAAAATCTCTGTGAAGAACTGCTCCTCAACAATGTTTTGTGAAATCTTCTGCCTTCACATGGCTTGTTCCCCTCTTGCTCAATAACAGTCTCCACTGTTCTGAAAAGGCATTACATAACATGCTGGAACATTGCTGAGAAGATCTGTTTGCATTTAGCCACAAGTGAATTAGTGATCTTTGGGTGACTGATTTTGGATATCAACCATCACTTTGACTTATTTCAAAAGTGTTTTAACAGTGATTTATCACATAAGAGAACACAGCCCCTCTTTTCAGAGACCAATGACGGGGGGCTTTAAGCCTCTAGCTGGCACTTGGCAACTGGCATGGTGACTTTAGGCTTATATGTGGCTGCACCTGAGCATCCAATTATCATTATCAATAGAGATGATACAAACTTGTGTTTTAATAACATCAGTAAAATAGCTGAATTTACTAAGGAACATACATTCGGACATGTAACGTACATGTAATACAATTAAAAATGCTATTACTATTAAACAAACGCTGCTAAAGTACCTCTAATCAGTATTTTAACAGCTTTTGAGTATGAATTTATTAAATGCAATTTCATACTTATATTACTGTATGACACTGATGTTGTGTTTGAAGGTTTTTTTGTCCCAAGGTAAAGGACATCATTGGTCTTACATGAAACTGCTCTTTCCACAGCCTGGTGGTCCATACAATAAATATCCCCTTCTGTATGGAATCCCTATAAAAAATAAAAAGTAACCAAAGTAAACCAAATAAGTTTTTTTTCAGTTCTATCTCTACAACAAAATTACAGATTTTAGATTGATATAGTGTACCTCTGTCAGTATACCACTTTGGATTACTAATGAATTCCTTAACATCATCCACAATCCTCTCACAAATCCCATTCTCCAAGACAACAGAGGATAAGGGACGGCGGCGGCGCGGGAAACCAAAGGGTCTCCATTCTGCTCCCATAGCAGTATACATAACAGTGCGACCCTCCTCCTGCTTTAGAGCCAACTCTCGTGCTGCATGAGAAAGTGAGATACAAATTAATGAAGAGTATGATCATTAAAAGAAGTGAGAATCAGAATCAGAATCAGAAAACTTTATTTATCCCGAAGGAAATTGTTAGACAGACCAACACGAGACACCAGAATAATGTAAATTAAGAATAAGATTACTACTATACTATACTACTATAAGATTACTACAATACTAGGATAAATAAATCTGGTCTAATATAAGTCTAAATAAAATATAAAATATCACCATATAAACCCAGAAAAATAAATATAATTTGAAAAAAATAAAGATTTGCTAAAAGAAAGAAAAAAAAAAACGTATAGATATTGCACATGTTACATTAGTATCTAGAGTACAGTATTTATATTGCACATAATATTGTGATGGTGATGCATTGATTAAGCCATGTGGAGGACAGTATTGCACACAATTGAGACATCGTAAGGGCATTACACAGTATTGCATATAGAATGTTGCATGTCACAGCAAATAGGATATTTTACTTATAGGGGCCCGTCTTTTACTTAGTTGGGGCATTATTATATTTAAAAAAAAATCAAACTAGGTGTCTTGGCAGACTAAACTGTAATAATGTGACCCTTCAGGAACATTCCATTTCAGATATACACAGAAGTACTTTTGTACCAATTTAGGGATCCCCAACATCTGAAGTAACTAAAAGAGCTACCATCTACCTTCTTGCAGTATGTTGAAGAATATCTGTCTGTCTCTGCCAAGGGCTGTGAATGTAACAGACTCCCAAGGCGTTCCTGTGTGCAGATCCACCATCTGCTTCTCTCTGGTTCTTTCCACTCTTATCCACTTACTTCCATACCTACAACAAAACCATATTAGTTTGTATTTTTTTTATTTATGCACACATTCTACCAAATAGAAGAAAACATTCATGCCATAATAAAATGAATAGAATGCTGCCCCATAGCAAAGCACATTGTCATTCTTACATGCATAATAAAGTCCACTTTGCCTAAACTTTATGAAAGAGCTCTATTGAGCCTTACCAAATAATATGGTTCCCAGGACTTGGGTGGAAGTCAAACTGGGTGTGGATCCGTCCACTCTCATGTTGCAAATATGAGGTCTCCACACTTAGATGCTGTGTATGTCTGGCATGTTTGGTGATCCAGCTAAGCAACCAATGATAACTTTTGTCTCTGCTGGGAACTTCCAGGGTGATCATGTAATGCCTCCTGAAGAAGACCATGCCTATCTGTGCACCTTTCCTGGCAACTGCTAGTGCTGTTCCCACACCAACCAGTCCAAAGCCAGCCCCAAAGTAGGGGTTGTCCTTCAGTGCGCCAAGAAAATCTGAAAAGGTCATTTTCTGGAAGCATTAATTGACTCCTTCATGAATCACCAGCAGTATAACATCCTCTTTCTTCCACGGTGCACACTGTAAAACATGAGATCACACACGTGGATTTAAATCAAGCCAGCCAGACAATGAAATGGCTTTGAAAATGTCTATATGACTGTCCCTCCCTGCTTGAATTATTCTCTATGTACAGTCAAGAGGAAAGGCACATGCTATATCGCTCACCTTAATTCAGTGGACATCTTATTAAATCATATCCAGATCATTGTTTACATAATATAATTTCAGACCGATCCATTTCGCTGGACAAAACCTATGAATCAAGTTATTTAACAGGAGAATGAGCCTCAGCTTCCCAATACAGTCCTAAAGGGCATATCACATGGTTTGCTCCATTTCACTACAGGTGCCCAGGGAAATACTTCCCCCGTAAAACGATCATCACCTAAATAGTTCCATCTTACAGAACTGCTGAAAAGAGAAACGCTAGATAAAACATTACACATATTTACTATAATCATCTTTCAATACAACGTGCTTTTATAATACCCACTGAATTACAGTGTGAAGAGTTACCTTTTTCATTCAGCCACTAACGATTTAAAGTTGATTTTGTAGAAACAGATGGCGCCGCCTGCACGACGTTTTTTTGGAGCTCAAACCTGCAGGTAAAATATGAACGTAAACTGCACTTGGTGGGGTTCAATGTTGTTAGTCTGATAAATAATTGGACTTTTAAAGCGCTTGAATAATGTGTGTGACACTAGAGTTAGAGTGGTAGACAGAAAGCTATTAACACGAGTCAGGCTGAAAATGTCCTGTTTTTCAGAGTGAAATCTTCTGAAAACCACAGGCAGTAGGTCTATATTCTGTTTTGATTAACGCACAAGTGTGCAGCTGTTATTCTGTTATGTTGTAACATTGAGTATACTAAGCTCAGAACTGACTTTGTACCTTTAAAATGTATTGACCGTTAAATTGTTTTCCTACAAATCCATTACGAAAGATGTTTGGGCTCATTTTAGATATCTAACCAATTTTAGATCCTTTAAAATTAATCTAATCTGTTTTTGTAAGTTTTGACGTTGAATGGTACTCTCCATGTATAAAACTATGAGTAATATAGATTATTTTGTCTTCTTGAACGTTGTTTAACAGCTTGGTGCACCTGGACTCCCTTGTAAAAACTCTTATCCTCATCCCTCACTTCAGAGCTAAAACAGGTGTTTCCATGCTGCAGGTTATAGGGTTCAATACTTATTTTTATGCTTTCAAATTGTACTGACCTCAAATTTGTTTGTAGAAGCTCAGGAAAGGAAATCACAGAATGTTTGAGTGTGAGCATTGAAGACCAACTTTATGATAGCTTGGAGTGTTCTGTCACAAACAGGGGTAAGAGAACTAAATACACCTATATATTTAACATCAGGGCACCTTAACATATAGAAGTTCCTACTGCAGACTTGCTTATTGAATTATTTCTGAACTCAATGTATTATTATTTTTTATATTTTACCAGTTTGTAAGCAGTAGAAAACTATGATGCAAGACCAAGCACAAGATGTGTTGTCAGGGAAAACAACATCTTGTATTCAAGCGAAGAAAAATAAGAAAAAGAGAAAAGTAAAAAATCACCCCCCAACTTCGTCTAAAGATAAAGAGCCTGATATTCAGCGTCCTAAGCTTCAAGTACAGAAAATAAAAAGGAAAAGGGGCAAAGCCTCAATTCTTAAGGGGAAAACATCTGTGCAGCCAGTCCACGGTAAGCCAACATATTTGCTATCATTTTATTGTTAAATAGGATTGTGTTAAAGAAGTATTTTTTAAATCTGCAAATTTTTGTGTTATAGATCATGTGGAAGAGGGCACAGAGCACATGTTTCGCACGCACATATGTACAGAATGCAGACGTTGCTTTAAGACCCGCTCTCATTTGATAGAGCACATGCGTCTCCATTTTCCTGACCCAAGCCTTCAGTGCCCCATCTGCAAGCACTACTTCACCAGCAAGAGCAAGCTCCGGGTCCACATGCTGAGGGAGTCTGGTGAGAAGCTTCACCGCTGTCATTTGTGTGATTATGGCGCCGTCGAACGCAATACCCTGCGGCGCCACCTTATCAGTGTACATGGCCACCCAGGGGAGGATGACTGTGCCACAGACCTGTACACATGCCCAGTCTGTCAAAAGAGCTTTAAACAGAGTCAGGCGTTGAAGGGTCACATGAAGTCCCATCATCTGACGCACAACGGAAAGCCTCTGCCCTGCCTCCACCAGGGATGCTCCTTTCAATGCACAGAAAAAAAAAATCTTCAGAAGCACCTATTCGATGTGCATAATATCAAGGCCATAGAGTGTCGTCACCATGCTTGTAGTGCGCTATTTGGATGCAAGGAAGATATGGAGGCTCATTTTCGCTCACACCAGGCCTTTCACTGCTCACAGTGTGACTTCACCTGCTCTAACAAGAGCCGTTTTCAGCAGCACAAAAGACAAGGCCATGCAGGCAACAAGCAACTCAACTGTGGCTTCTGTTCTTTTACCACTTTCAATCCAGTGGAGTTTGACCAGCACATAGGCCACCTTCACGCCAACGAAAAAACACATAGATGTCAAGAGTGCAGCTTTGTGACTGCTCACAAGAGAGTCCTTAAAAGACACATGCTGATGCATACAGGTGAGATGAACTTAAATATGTAAATAGAAGTATATACATACAGTGTAATATTAATAACTGTGGTGCTCATGGATTTGTCAACTGCATTTGCAGGTGAAAAGCCCCACAAATGTACGTTGTGTGAATTCAGATGCCGGGATGAAACATATCTCTCCAAACACATGCTGACACATACTGATGAGAAGCAGCACATGTGTTCAGAGTGTGGCTATGTTACCAAATGGAAGCATTACCTGAATGTCCACATGCGCAAACATACTGGTGATCTCAGGTGTGTTAAATTTTTCTTTTTCTTTTTTGAAATTACCACCAATGTATCACTGAGATTCTTATTCTCACCCTTAGGTACAAGTGTAACCAGTGCATGTACCGTTGTCACCGCATTGATCAGCTGAATAGCCATAAGCTCCGGCATGAAGCCAAGACCCTGATTTGTGAAGTGTGTGCTTACTCTTGCAAGCGAAAGACTGAACTGCACAAACACATGCAGCTCAAACATTCTACAGGTGAAGACCCCCAAACCCCTCTTTACCAGTGCAAGTTCTGTGCATACACAACGAAATATCGGCAAGCCCTTCACAACCATGAAAACTGCAAACATACACGAACAAGGGAGTTTCGCTGTGCCCTTTGCTCATACTCCACATTTAGCAACACGGGCCTCTTCCTGCACAAACGCAAGGCCCATGGGTATGTGCCTGGGGATGTAAAGTGGCTGGAGACATATGCAGAGAAAGAGAAACAAAACAGTTCAGCAAACCTGATGGAGAACTTTTACTCTAAAGTTGTAGGGTCTCAAAAAACAGTTGAGGAACACTCTAAAAGACAAGGGGATTTTGGAGGTATTTCCAAAATGTCTAACCAAGCAGAGTCGCAAAATCTTATTAAAAATGATATTAGTGACCATATTCTCAGTAGTTGCGAAAAAACAAAACAGTTGGAGACCATCTCAGAGCACCAAAAAAGTTCAGAAATTGATTCTTTTGGAGATCAGATGAACAAAGCAACAAATAAAGAAAAAACAGTGAAGACAGGGCAGGTCAGTGAAGATCAGCCAGCTGTGCATGCTCAAGAGCACAGTTGTTTACTTACCCCCCAAAAATACCCTGATATTGAACAGACAGCACCACTGCATACTGAGCTAGATAATGAGGGAATAACATCTATGCCTGCTGATGCATCCCCAAGGTGTCACACAACGTGCAGTGGTCCTGTTCCTATGGAGTCTGTAAGTGAAGAGGATGATGTTGCTGTATCAGAAAACGAGGATGTTAGTGATACTGATGAGCAGAGACTAGACAGGAGAAATGGGATTCTGCAAGAAGAGCCCCAAACCTTGGTGGGTCATCAAGCAGTCTCCTCATCAGCAGCTGCACTTGATAGTGCAGGCTCAGAAACTCTGCTCCGGGTTATGAGGAAACAGGACAAAGACCAAGCAGAAGCCCTGATACTGGAGGGTAGAGTTCAGATGCTAGTGGTCCAAACCCAGAAAAACATTTACCAGTGTGGTCATTGCTCTTATGTGACGCGCAAGCAGGCAGCCTTAGAGCGGCACTGTAGATCATCCTGCCATGTCGTGAAAGCAGCTCTCCAGTGCCATGATTGTGGTTTATGCTTCAAACAATTACGTTCTTTTAACACCCATCGGCTCAGAAAGTGCCGAGCACGACAGCGGAAGAAAAACATGTTCTCTGTTGGGAAGACCTCAGTGAAGATGGGAGGTGATGAAACTATACAGGACCAGGATAAAGTACATAACATAAAAGAAGCTGGATCATCATCTGTCACATTGACAGATAATTCTCTAGATCACGTGCAGAAAAGTACACTGACAAACGAGGATAAGAATACAAACCACATTTCTCACAAGTCCCTGGACGTAAGATCTTCTGAAACCTGTGGTTACCATGAAGATAATGATAAGTTCACCTGCAAAATATGTTCCTTTTCATGTGGCAGGAAAGTCACTATAGACCGCCACTGTGCAGCCTGCATCAAAGGTGCATCTAAAAGAAAGCTAACGTTGAATGAGCCACAGGATGAACACAGTGAATTAGATTGCCAACAGGAAGAACAAGAAGGACAAAATACTGAAGGAGGTTCAGGAGAAAAAATGAAGAACACAAAACGATATTCTTGTTCAAACTGTCCATTTATTTGTCAACAGAGAAGAGCGTTAATAAGCCATGAGAAACGTGGCTGCTTGAAGCCTGGTGAGGTCCAGTGCCGTCAGTGTTCATTTGTAGCCAGATCTAAGAAATCTCTAAATCATCATGTTCTAATTCATAGTAAAGACAAGGACATCAAACGAGGGAAAAGAGCTTGCCTTCACTGTAAGCTTTGTACCTTTACCTGCAAGCAGGAGCGATGTATGGCCCAGCACGTGGCACTGAAGCACGAAGGCGCTCGGCCATTCTGCTGCCGTTTCTGTGATTTCAGCACAGCACGCCGCCACCGCCTGGATGCTCATGAGTCCATGCACACAGGTGTTGGCAGACACTGCTGTGAGCTGTGTGGTCAGACTTTCGGCACCTCATCTAAGCTACGGCTGCATCGCCAGCGGATCCACGACCGGCAGGCCACCCACTTCTGCTCTTTGTGTGACTACAAAGGCTACAATCCTACTGACATCAGCCGCCATACCCTCAGTTGCCACACTGGGGAGTTAAGCCATCCCTGCAACCAGTGCGAGGCACGCTTCAGCTCTGATATTGCCTTGAAACAGCACTGTAAGCGGACACACCAGGCTGCCAGCAGCCAGCGCTGCACTCTCTGTAGCTTCACCTGCAACAGCAAGTCCATCCTTAAAGCCCATGAACAATGTGAACATTCTCCAAAAGAGAACGCCACTTCACAAGAAAATTCAGGCTCTCAGCTTGTTCCTGAAAAGCCTCGCAAGGTCTCCCTCTCCCACAAATGCCCAGACTGCTCTTTCACAACTGGAAAGAGGCTGCATCTCGTACAGCACATCTTGGATAGGCATGAGGGAGGAGACGAGGAGGAAAAAAATCTAAAATGTGACATCTGCGGCTTCTCTTGTTTTCATCAGCTGGTGTTTGACCAACACATCCGTTCACACGGTGGGACTTGTCTCTACAAGTGTAATGAATGTGACTTCTCAACTCGTAACAGGCAGAAAATCACATGGCACATGCGTATCCACACAGGAGAGAAACCGTACCACTGTGAGAAGTGCAGTTACACCTGTGCCGATCCTTCTCGGCTCAAGGTATGAAGCATCATTAATGACACTGTAACACCACAGATATTTTGTTTATCAAAACCTGTAAAAACAGTAATTGTTAAGAAAATGCAGAGTACTTTATTTGAGTGCCATAACCAAGTTTACCAGGGTAAACTGAGATCGTTTTTCTTGTTATTGTCTTCATTTCAGTATCACATGAGGATTCACCAGGATGGACGTAAATATCTCTGTCCGGAGTGCGGTTACAAATGTAAATGGATAAACCAGTTAAAGTACCACATGACAAAACATTCAGGTAACCACCTTCTTTCAGAAAGCTCAATGAAAAATACACTTTTGCAGTAACTGAATCAGTAACCAAAGACATATTTAGACTCCAAATATTGTTTATTTAATCTTTAATTTCAGCTGCATGGGTACTTTGGTTTTAAATGTTTGTTTAAACTGCATTCTGTTGATTGTCAGCAATGTTAGCCTTGCTGCCGAAGTTTGGGCAAATTTGGGCATGACACCTCATATTTCTTATCTCATTTCTAGAAGTGTGAAAGTGTGCAAGTTTGTGTTTTTATCAAGCGTTTCTTTTAAAAATGCAAAAAGTGGTCCTTAACGACTGAATCTTCCTTTGCACCCTAAAAGGAGCCAAGTCGTATGCATGTGAAGAATGTGAATATCGCACAAACCGCGCTGATGCCCTGCGTGTCCATTGTGACACACGCCATCGAGACGTGCGGTCTTTCATATGTGAGAAGTGTGGCAAAGCTTTTAAGACCCGCTTTCTCCTGAAGACACACCAGAGGAAGCATAGTGATGAACGGCCTTATGTGTGCTCCATGTGCCAGAAGGGTTTCCGTTGGCCGGCTGGCCTCCGTCACCACTACCTCTCTCACACTAACCAACTGCCATTCCGCTGCCTCTACTGCCCCTACCGTGCCAAGCAGAAGTTCCAAGTGGTGAAGCACTTACGGAGGCACCATCCTGACCAGCCCATGCAGGGCGGCGTAGATAAGGACCCTGACACATGTATTGTCCCACTGCAAAAGGCCCGTCTTAGGCCAAAAGAAGATAGGCAGATGGTTGGACAAGACATTGCAGAGAAAGAGAAAGGAGTAGCAGAAAATTTGTCCATCATTTAATCCTCAGTGTTTTTCATTTCACCCAAGATACTGTAGCTGTCCTGCAATTAGCTTCTGCTCAAGTGAATCTGAATCTCAATGCCTTTTAGCTGAATTAATTTTTTTGTTCTAAACACATTACTCAAAAGGTAAATCAATTAATTCATAACCTGGAAAGTGTCAACATTTATTCAGGTCATTGCCGGATAGCTTGCCTAAGAATAGCTTGTGTCCTTAAACAACTGATTTGCTGACGTCAAAGTGATCATGGATAAGAGTTTCAGTGGATGTCAGGTGCAATATGTGGTTCAATTATGAGGACCAACAACATCAACAATGTCTTTCCTAAATGAGGCACGAAAACACCACATAGACACTTGCTACTATTCAGAGGGACCACCTGATTTCCCACTAATACCATAAACTAAAATGCTAGACTACATACATAAAATAAGCTAAACAATGACTGCTAACTGCTGGCTGTGATTAGCAGAGTATGTATTAGCAGCGTAACCTCGAGTGTAGTTTTTGAGTATAGGGCATTGTTGTATTGATTTTATTGGTTATTTTATGTCAGTTTCACTCTCTTACTACACACACACACACACATATATATATATATATATATATATATACACACACACACACACGTATAAGATAAATAGAAATACTGTGCTGTGAAAAATGTATTTCATATTTTTTTGCCACTCTTAGATATTTTGGATTATCCAACAAATGTAAATATTAAACACAGATAACCCAGGTAAAGAGAAAGTGCTGCTTTAAGTGATTTTATGTATTACAGGAAAAAGAATCCAAATCTACATGCCATCCTTTGTATAAACTGCAATTAAGTAGTTGCGATAACTGGGAATGAGTCTTTAACATTGCTGTGGAGGACTTTTGGCCCACTCTTATTTGGAAAATTGTTTTAATTCAGCCATATTAAGGCTTCTGAGCACGAACCACCTTTTTAAGGCCACGACATCTCAATTGGATTCAAGTCCGGACTTGGACTAGGCCACTGCCAAACCTTGAGATCACAAACTAATGGCCATGCATTTATTTTATATACTGAGTACTTGTGTGGCATGCAATAATATGGTGTAGCCCTGCATGACCCCCAAAATGGGATGAGATGGGGTTGTCCATCACTGCAAAAGTCTACAGGTAAAAAGATGAACATGAATACAAAAACAGGACTTTCAGGACAACAGTTTTGGTTTATTTTAGAAGACAAGAACTACAACACAAGATTGTTAGGAAAAATGTAAATTGACAACAACAAACTTGACAACAAACATTTAATGTGAATACTATTTAAGGGATATGTATACATTGCTCTAAATGTGTATATAGCTCATGTAAATTCACAGTGCTTCTTCAGTGTTTATTCTACTGCTATATATACTGACCAAAGGTGGTAGAGAAGGCACTATACTGACAAATGCTTTTAGCTACGCTTCAGTTATTTTTAAAAATTAAAACACTTTCACTGAAGTCTATATATCGCATGGCAAGAGCAACAAAACCTAAATACTAAAGCTTGAATTTGATTCTCTCTTTTTTTTCTTTTGCCTATTACGCAAGCTGGGTTCAACCTACAAGCAGTAGAAGTCATATGATTTCTATGTGCGCACACAGTAGTACGAAATAAGAATTTCTTAACTTTCAGAATTACATCTTTCCTATGTGTGGAAATGTTTGTGCATCTATGGCATGCTAATTGTTCTATTTAATGTCTGTCTAGGATGCCTCTGTAATAGCGATATGAACAAACAGAGAGGATGGGCAAATGCTGGTCCCATCTTTTGATAAAAGATGGATGTGGCGATAACCTGGGAGGGATAGAGACATAAAGGCATAAAATTTTAATGACCATTCAATAATTAACATCTTGTTTAGCGTGTAATGACTTTGTCCTAATTGCTCACTCACCTGGCTGAATGCAGGAGAAAGGCAATGTGTACTGCCCTATAAAATCATTCTTGGTTGCCATGTCGTAGTCCTCCACAACAAAGCGTACCAGCGCCATCTCAGGAGTATGGACCGCAAACTCTAATGTTTCATTCCAGCGTGGGTTGAATCCTGCTCAACAGAAGGAAAACAATGCGAACACAATATATGGGGCTGAAAGCTCTCATCCCTTATGATGGGTAGTTAATGTAATCAGTATTGCAGAAAATCATATCATGACCAAAAACTCCACTTTGGTCTATTTTTTTTTCATAAATCATACTAGTGGTCAGTCTCCACATGGGTCTGTAAAATAAATTATTATCCAATGAAAATAGTTATTTTTTGACACAGTATTCGTTTATTTATAATACACATTTTTTTTTATTCCTGAAAAATAGCCATTTTGAACATATGAGGTTTTGGCCCGACAGCAGCAACATATCTCTTTTTCATATGGATGGCTCAGTGAGATAACACCTTTTCTCACCATTGTTCTCGATATAACTAGTCTCCTGTTCGGCCTGGTCCAGAGGTACACCATATATCTCCACCCTCACAAAAGGGTCTACAATGGAGCCTTCTTTGTTGTTTACTTTGGGGAGCTGCTGGCCACTGATTACCTAAAAGCAAAGCGGCAAGGGATCAGACATAATATTTTTAGTTATATTTGTTTCACTCAAGTTATGAAAGCCTGGATTAGAACTGATTAGTGAAACTTTCATTGCCTGAATACTGAGGATGAGGGGACAGTAATCCTTGCGATCCTGGGGCCTCTCTGGATTGAAATGTTGCTCACTGTTGCGCAGGATCTCAGGTTTCAGGACGTATCCGCAGCGGTTATTCTGACTGAAAAGTCCGTCATTAAGGTCCATCTCCAGCCCTGCTGTCTGGAAGTTTAAAGCCGCTGTGGATCACAGACAGTTAATGCAGTATAACATCTAATTCCAAAAACCCAGCCCTATGCAATTTACAACTTTGAACATTAGCATTCTCAATGCTCAGTTAACTTACCACAGCAATTAATTTGCATCTAGTTTGCACTTTCTTATTAACCTCTATTAAAAAAATTTATCTTTGCTTTACCCATTTGGCATCCCACATTCCACATGTCTTGAGGGCAGTAGTTTGAAGAATCTGTCCTTAGGCCACTAGGATACACCCTGGTAATCTGCCTTAGGTTGTGCTGGACAAAATCAGCTGCTGTAGGCGTAATGGACACACAGGCATAATACAATTGTGACAATCCTTAAGACTACAGGTAATAGGATTAGCACTGATAAAAACATAGAACTATGATGACAGCTGACAGAGTTTTGATATATTAGACAAATATTACAATGGTCAGGAATGGTATATTGACTAAATTCAATCTGGTCCAAATCTGGTGAAATTAAAGTGAAAAAAGATTTTTGTAAAATCTAAAATGTTTATTAATTATAAATAAAGTGTAACTATGGTTGCTGTTTATAAAATAAAATCTGTTCCCAACATACAACAGTTTTCATAATAATCAGCATCCTTGGCAAAGATGGAATTAAGGCCCATAACATTTTGGTGTGCAGTTAACTGCATCAAACTGTAACTAAAAAATATGAGGAAAAAAACAAGAAAGGAAACTCAGGGGAATAAATATGAGGTGTGTCAAAAGGCTACATTCGCTCAGTCATTTATCAAAATGGAGATTTTTAGAAAATACACCAGCAAAATAAAACAAAAACCTTCATATACACACATTCTGGAAGACGCAAATGCCCATATGAATGGATCAATTAAGGAATAACCATAGATGTAGGGAAAAAGGATGCATGTTCACATTTACAAATTTTAGCAGACGATTTTATCCAAAGCAGCTTTCATTCCCTAACTACAGTGGACAGTCTCCCTGGAGCAGCAAATATCCAACCCACTAGGCAGCCAACACCACCTACCAGGGACAGTCTTTATCTTACAGGCATAAAACTACAGCCTTCCTGAGAATCTTAGTACAAGCATGTCTCTACCAAGGAAAACCTCGCATTTCATTATGTTTAATTTTTTTTTAATAATATGTGAATACAGAAGCTGTCCTTGTGTATCATGTGTAGAACTCTCATGATAGGTTAACAAATAGAAATGCTTCAAAATGATTGGGTCTCAAGAATCTTATGCCTTCTTTAGTAAAAGTACAATTTTGAATATCCTTGTGCTTGTTTGAACAGTGTTATGTTTAAACATGTAGTATTAAGTTTAGTTTTTCTGTTGCTGAATCTTGACTTATTTGGGCAAAGTATTGTTTTTCTATTTATTTTTTATTGCAAGTGTATATGTTTATTGTTTACATGTTTGCATAAAATTTAGTATTTAGGATTACTTGCCAACACAAATCTGCTACAAAACTGTTAAATGTCTGAGCTTACCTGAATCCTTGATAAGTTTGCGGGCCTTGGACTCAGAGAAGGAGGATATGTCATAAAACTTTCCATGGATGCGTGAATGTTCAAAGCTGCTGAAATTTTCATTCTTGCAGTAAATGACTAGGTCTGAAAGCTCCTTGGTAAGATTTCGCTTTGATTTCTGAACAAGAAATAAACATTAAAAACATTTATTTAGTATTGATTCCATGGAAGTAATGAAAGGAATACTTTATTTGTAAGGGCTGCTCACTACAATTTATTTTTACCATCTGTTTTTTAATCAGCCTAACCTACTGGTAATCCTAATCCCAACCTAATTGTTTTTTTCAGATTTTTTAATTTTCACTCAATGTAATTATAGGAAAACCTCAATGTAGTTTTTCTATCCCCTGTTGTACAACAATACCACCTATCTGTGTCATGCAGCACTACCAAGCCTTATACTTGTGATACTTTTGAACCCTGAACACCAATCCTAGATTTAGAATACATTTGGGAGTTGTGGTTGAAACCACTCCACAGGGGCTATCCCAGAACAGTTAATATCACATCACACTCTCAAAAGGGTTAAAGCAGACAATATGACTTATAGTAATTTGAGTATAATAAATTCCAGCTTTGCACATGCTGCCTACCTTGCTGTCTGATGGCAAATTCTCTGTGGTCAGGCTGTCCCTACGCTGTTCTGAAGAATCTTCTTCATCACTCACTTCACCACCTGCTGGATTTTCTGCATCCAAGGACTCTAGTCCTCCGATCTTCTTCCCTTTCACCAGAATTTTGCCCTTAAGCTCCTGAAGCAAATAAACATGTATGCAAGGCATTGTTACTTTCTGGAAAATCCATCTTCAACATTTTCTGTGAGACTTTTTACTGTCCAAAACATACCCTAGAATTTTAACATTTGGAACAAAGTAGTTAAAAAAGTTTTAAACAATAAAACAAAATTAAAAAGATGATTTTTAGGAACAACAAAAAAAAAGATTAACATATATAGAAGTGTGCTTTTTTTCTTTCGAATTTATTTCTACATTTAAATTCTACATGATTTGCTACAATAGAGTATATATATATATATATATATATACACTTTCTACTCTTTCGGTTGTAAATGCTGAGGGAATCCATTGTAATACACTCTACCAATGTATGTAAATTTCCCATAAGTGAACAAAAGTAATGTCCACAAACAAGTGGGAAAAGTTGCATAATAGTGTTTAAAGCTGCTCAAAGCTGCCACATGTAAAACGCACTGCATAAACCTAGCTCACCTCTGGAGATGGCAGCACAGTAGGGACTTTGCCATCTAATGTGGTCCTCAGCAGCATGTCACCAAGGATATCCTTTAAGTGCTGAACCATGACTTTCTGTTGCTCTGCGCTGCATCGGTTTTCAAGAGACAAGATGACTGGATATTCTGAGGCCTGATTGAAAACATAGATTTTAAGTTATTATTGTATTATTAATAAATTATGATTTGTTATGATTATATTACCATACTTTCTGTTTTATTTTATAATCTGATAAAGAGCAATTACCTTGAAGGCGTACTTTGCCACTATGCCAATTACATCTTTAAATAGAATCTTGGATGTGAAAGTGTGGCCGTGGTACACAACAGGCTCTCCACTGGAACCGTCCCAGCAGTCAATCTCCAAGCAGCGGCAACCACGCTTCAGGGCCCTACAGAAAGGTATATTAGCTTCTGCAGAAAATCCAAATAACCTTTGACTGTGTTTAAATAACCTTAATATATCTAACCTAAAATGCACTGTTCATATATCCATTACAGGGTAAACACATTCTCAACAAATTTGTATACTTTTCTTCACAGAGAAAATCCTGTGCAGTATACAATAGACCCATATAGGGACTAAATCTGTATTGTTTACTGAATGTAGGCCTCCACACTGCTCCTTCCTTTCAGCTGATCCTCCAGAAGGTATGTGTTGTGAGAGGAGGAAACAAAATAACAGTTGAGTGGTTGGGTCATATCCTGAATTAGACGTTGGTCTTCTGAGTTGTAGATGGAACCATCAGCCGAGGTCAGATACATCAAGAATCCATCTACTGACATGGTGAGGTTTGCTTTGGCTGTATGGGAACACACAGAAGATACATGGACACTGGTTTCAATAAATCAGTAAAGCACTTCTACTTCTAATAAGTTATTGGAATTAGCTGCATAATAAATAATCAATAAGAATTCTTTGGCAAACACACCACACCATATAGTGTAAACTGCATGAAATAGTGGGGAGCCACATGTGAGACCATGCTCAAGGGTTCCTCAGTGGTACCACTGGCAGTCCTGGGATTCAAACCCACTACCTATTTATTGCAAGGGCATTTCCTAACCGGTAGGACACCAGCTGCCACCAGATGTTTAAAGAAGTAGTCCAAATATTTGAAAGTAATTCTATGTTAACAAAGACTAGTAAGGACCACCTTGAATTTGGCCGGTGAAATGAACTGAAATCTAACTGGTTTCTGTGTTTTTTATTATTTGCCTTTCAGCATCAGTTATTCTTTTTCAGGATCAGAAATCACATGTTAAAGCAACATTGCCTGTCTCCGATGGCTCATATCGCTGGATCAGGTCGAGTGCACGCTCTTGACTTCTATCTCCCTCCAGCTGTTCCTCCCGCAGAAACTCTTCCAGATCACAGTGTGAAAGTGTTTGTCCATCACTGGAATACTCTTGGAAAATCTCCAACACATCTGTCCGTTGGGTAAGCATTTTGTAGAAGTGGACAAATTCCTCACCTCCCAGTAAGCCTGTTTGGCTCTTATCAGCCATCTGTGTCAAGAAGAGTAAAGTGGAAAAACACACATATAAATATATTTTGTTGGGACTTTCAGGGTTGATTCACAGACAAATTGCACTGAGTAGTAAATGGAGTGAATGTAAAGGTACTGAGTATTCATTACTGCTTTACTAGTCAGCGATGGAGCTTTTACAGCCTTTACTTCTAATGATACAGTAGAATAATGTATTAAATACAGACTGTCTTAACATTTTCTCATATAGGTAAGTAAAATGATTAGTAGAAGCAATACAAATCAACAAGCCACTCCTCACCTTAAAAAGTGAGTTTGCGTGATCTTCATTCATGTCTATATTCAGGAGCTTCAGAAGCCTGCGAACCTCCTTAAAGCTTATGGTGCCATCTTTGTTTTTGTCTGCTTTCAAGAACAAGTCAGAGATCCACCTGAGCAAAGAGCTTGTTCAAGGAAAACATTTTCTGAAGCATAATTATATTCCTATTAACAGTCTCAGAATGCTCCTAGACTTGTTATTCAGTAACATCTTTGAAGTGTGGACTAATGTAAAGGCTCTTATGGTTACAAGAAAATGGAAAGTTAATGATAAAAAGCTTAAGAGTGAGATTTTGCACCTCTTTTCAAAGTATATGTTTTGTTATTTTTCTAAGTAAAAATGAGTACACAATAAGTACAGATCAGCTTTCTGTATGTTTAACATACACTTACTGTTTATCCACTGAAGTTATAACAAAACAGATAGCAGGTTTTATAGATGTTTTATCTTGTTTTTCCCACAGAAAACAATGAAATGTCAAACTTGGACATACATCTGTACAAAAGAAGGATACTGGTCTAGTTTTTCACTTCCATCCATGTTTTCCAGGTTTTCTATTAGGGTCCGCATGCCCTGAACCCAAGCTTGAGCATCCTCAGCTGTCTCTGCCACAAGGTCTAGGTTCCCACGGCGGCCACGAAAAACAAGTGTAAAGCAGCGTTCTGGTGGGAACTCATCTCCTGCGTTCAGGAACACCTCAGACTCATGACCCTCACGTACTGCCTCCACATCACCTACCGAGACTGCAGATGCACACAAAGGAAAAAGAGAAAGAGAGAGAGAGTGAGAGAGAGAGCAATAATCATATAGAGAAAATTCAGCAGTGTAAATAATGTCTCGTAGGCAACACTGTTGTAACTGTACAATGTTTATGTTTCTGGTTTGCATAATGATTAAAATGCGTCGTCTGTGTTTTAGCTGTGGCCTCAAAACATTTTTTTTTCTTTTTCTGATTATGCAAATGCAAGTTTTCAATCAGTACCCAGAGTTCCACATTAATCCACATAAATACTGACTAATCCAGCGGAAAGGGATGAACATGATGGATTTCAGTGTGCCTACTAACAATAGCCTCTCTCGCTGGAGAGGATTTGACACATTTTGGAAGAACCTACATGTTGAGTAGGAGTTCATAGCCCAGCTGGATTTATATGCGATGGTCTTGCAGTCATCCTGCAGTTTGTAGTGGCGGTGTCCTCTCCAAATGCGAGACTTCGCTTTTCTCAAAACGCTTCCAGCCTTCATTATCTCAAGACTGGCATGAGGCTGGGCACCTGAAAGGTCATAAAATAAGATCAGTCAGCAAAGCAAGTTAGTGCTCTCACATTGCTTGTTTTGTTTGGGCACTTATGACAAAATGCAGGGCAGGTTTGCTGGGGGTAAATTTAAATTAGGTGAACTTACAACTTTTCTGGGGAGATTCCATTTCCCACACACGGCTTATCTGTGGACGTAAATGTTCATTAATCTCTTCTTTTTGTTTTAATCACTTTACACCTCAGACACAATGGTGACCTCATAATCAGAGCTCAAGTCACCAGTCACTCACTGTGAATGATAAATCCTTTTTCTGAATGAAACACATGTCGATTAATTACTCCACTGCATAAGCCATTACTGAGATTGTGCCCTGTTAATTGAAACCCAGTTTACCTGATCCCTTCAGATCTAGTGCTTTTTGTTGTGGTACCATTCATGGGCATCATCTGGAGGCTGGGTGTGTACCAAATTTAAAGAGAATGCCCAAGAGGTGGTTTGTCCTTGGAGTATATGAGATAACCCTGGAGTCAGGTTTTCTGTATCAGGTTTTCTGTACAATAAATTGTATTCCTTTGTTACGGAAGGAGAGAAAAACTGATAAATATTCTTGATACTCTAAACACAAACTGCACCCACGTGTTTCATTATTTTGTACAGGGAAACTAAACCTAATCCCCCATCTTGTGTTAGACTGCTTTGTCCTTTTATACATTTACAGCATTTCGCAGATGCTTTTATCTAAAGCTGCTTACATTTACATTTACGGCATTTAGTGGATGCTTTTATCCAAATCTACTTTTTTCCCTAACTACAGGGGACAGTCTCCCTGGGGTGAAGGCTTTTGCTCAGTGTGCTGTTTGATTTTAACCCATGACCTCTTGGTCCAGAGGCAAGTATTCTACCCACTGAGCTACCACCACCCCATTCTGCCAGGGAACTGTCTACCCAGGGCTAAGGGTCTTGCTCAGGAACCCCGTGGTGGTCTGCTGAAAGTAGGATTCAAACCCATGACCTCTTGGTCCATAGGCAGGTATCCTACCCACTAGGTCACCATCACCAGTGTCATATCTGAATTTGTGCAGAATCAGAAATCTGTAATATATGTGCATGTGCTGCAGTGCAGTCACATATAAGCAGAGTCATGCATCATAGCTATAAATGTCTCTGAAACAGGAGACAAATAAACTGTACACAGAGCCTGTGTTATTATCCAGTGTAGTCCCACTGCACTAAGAAAAACACTAGGAAAAATGTTTACTTATGAAATGTTTACTCAGCAGATGCTGTAGTGAGTTTTTACAGAGTACAGATATATCAAGGTATTCGGACATGCAGCTTTGTGTGAAAGTAATAAAATTGCAAATGGTTCAAGCTACAAAAATGCGAGAACATTGTTGTGTTTTGTCTTAAGAATGCCAAGGATGCTTCTTCAAATCTTTCACATTTTAGACCTAAAATGCATTCACATTTCTGTGTCATCATTTGTATGTCTGTCCTGTCCAGATATTTTACAATATAATTAAATTAAAACTACTTTGTATGCATGTGCTGGTCAATATAGGGGATGACCTCTTAAAATGATGAAGGGCAAAGTAAAAAAGCATGCAAAATCAAAACTTTACACTCCGTCCCATCCCTTATGCAACATGAACCTGCCTCCCAGGGGGGAAGTTTTCTATCATGTTTACAGTAAAGGGCTACTTTTATAGCTGCTGACTTGGCAATTTCTCTCAAATGGAAGCAGAAGAGGACCAGGCAGAGAAAACACTCACCGAACGGGAAAGTGTCCTGTGATGAAGGAAAACAGCTCCTGCGCTGGTCCAGACAACAGGGAGTTTCTGTAAAGAGGCTGCACCCTCTGCTCTGACAGAGTACACTTACAGAGAGAGGCTGATTTGAGCTCAGTGCTGCTCTCCTCCCTCTGCTCAGATTCCCTCCTCCCTGCCCCCCTCACCCTACTCTCACCACTCCCACTTTCTCTTTTTCTGCTGTCATGCTGCCTGATTTCCATTTGTTAACTCCACCACTTACTTGTATTCGTGCACATTAATGCCAGTTAATTCCCAGCCACAAAGCTACAATGTGTTGTGTTTTGTCTTCAGGGTGCTACATTGTAGCAATGACAATTTAGGAAATCCTTTGCTTACTATGTTCTTTCTTCATGTCCTTGCCTAGAGTCATTCTAAATGATTTTCATACACTTTATGAGAGTATATTATATTAAGTATGAATGAACTGTGTCATTTATAAGTATTCCCATGACAAAATGATCCCAGCAGTGAACATTAACAGATTGTGTTTAAAAAGTCAGATTAACTGAAAGCAAATTTTTTGAATAAAAGTTTTTCATGCAAGGCCCCATGGTGGTGCAGAGGGTAGCCTCTTGCAGGGGTGCCGCCAGGGGGGTAAAGGTTAGAATGATTCTAGGGGCTAGTAATATTCTCTTAATAAAGGAGGGGTGGGGGCAAAATTCTAATCTTTCATGGGGCCCAAGATATCTGGCAGCACCCCTGGCTGCTTGCCTCACACCTTCAAGGGTGGGGTTTTTAATCTGAGTCCTAGCCTTGTGTGTGGGGAGTTCCATCTTGTGTTTCAGGTGATCTGGGAATTCTAAATTGACAATGTGCATGTGTCAATGAATGTGTGCCCCCACTGACCCCAGGATGGGCTCCAGGTACCTGTAGCCCTTAAGCGGTATTCACTTCCCAATCCATATTTGGAAACTAAAATGAAAAACTAGCCTGTTTCGTTTAATGCCAAAGGCATCTATGGCCAGAAGTCCAAGATAGAACAAATGGTTAGCACAACTGTTAATAGTATGAGTCTTGTGCATCATTAATCACCTATATTACTCTTAGAGGAAAAAAATGCATAATTTATGTTAGCAGGTATCGCCAGCAGGGGCGATTCTAGGTTCAGAGCTTTGGGGGTGCTGAGCACCCAGAGAGCTGCCCAGCAAGGCATGATACACTTTACTCTTCACAATCAGATTTTTTCCCGCCTCTTTCAGTCCCTGCATCCTTAAATGTCTCCAGTTGTCCCGAGTTCTATCTGACTGTCTCCTTTGT
>JBBKCR010000002.1:18530265-18552417 GCA_037577295.1 Ladigesia roloffi | reverse complement strand
CTGTGCTGTATATTCAGGCACTTTACTCTTGTTTGAGGATTGTGTTCAGATGAACAAAACTTACTTGAGTCCTGAACGTACTGAATAATTACAGTGTATAGTTCTAGATTTACTCTAAGCATTTATCCCAACTAGCATCTGTTTAACATTTGGTTAAATACATAAATACATAGATAAATAAAATTCTGTCGGATCGTTATTTTTTGCTTTAATCCATGCATTGCACTGAATATCATACCTTAAAATGGAGACCCATTATACACATTTTAGGCAAGTTTCTAATGTTTTTATCATTTAAGGCAATCATGGATAATTAGGCCTTTTTATTTTCAGCAACAATAAACCTATTTCAGACCCATCCAGAAAGTTTCTGCTCAGTTGCAAAGAGAAGTTGAAACAATCAGAAGAGAACAGGACTTCAGGTGGGTGCTTGCTTTAAGCATTTAGTTTGAATTATGGACTTGCTAGTCTTTATTTTATTCTTACATATTTGGTTTTGTCCCTGACAGCTCCTCTTGGGTCTGCCCCCCTCCAACCATCATCCTTCTATGGCAGCAGAACAGGAGCTAAAGATTACTCACAAACACATTTGTTCTTGGACAGGTACACGCCTTACAACAGTTGTGAATATTGTAGTGAGCAGTTTACCAGTTACTCCAGTTTACTGTTTAAAGTTGTCCAGCGGTATGTGATTTCTAGTTGCTGTCCTGATGGGATGTTGCAAATTAGCACAGAACCTTCTTGGGACCACAGTGTTTGGGCATTTTACAAACAGCAAAGATGCGTGCCACTTATGTGTTGGTAGCCATGGTAGGCTAGTGTAACACATGCTCACTCGGACACAACCATAGTTGGAAAGCTAAACATTAAAGCCAAAATATTGTCTGTAAAATATGGTCTGTGAATCATGCCCAGATTCCACTGGAATTATATTTTCAATATGGCAGCTCATACACAGTAAGTGTAGTTAAGCATACTTTGGTTATGTATGTATGTATCTATCTATGAATGTCTATATATATATATATAATGTGTGTATATGTATGTATGTATGTATGTATGTACAGTTGCAATCAGAAATATTCAACCTCTTCACCTCAACAGTCTTGGTAGTAGTTTGGATGAAAGTTAATGACCGTACATGACAAACTCATTGAACAACAAAAAACATTTATTGATACATATTTGAGTTAATTTGACAACGGAACTTGACCTAATTTTGAAGATCTAATTAAGAACGTAACTGTTTTAAATAGTGGTGCAACGGATCAAAAAATCGGATCACGGTTTTAAGTCAGATCGGATCGATTTTCAGCCACGGGAAATGTAACTCCATTTATTTAAGTGTTTTTGCCCATTTTTGCCCATTCAACTCAACTCATTCCACGCAATTATATAAAAACAAGTTTGGTTGCAATATAGGGCATGATAATTATTTACTCTGATGTGGACACAATCAACAATAACTTAAAATTAAATTTAAGGTATCAATGCTTCTTAATTTGAACATGGAGAATTAAATAAAAACTACATCACATTGTATCCACTATCATCCAAGAAGAAAGAAAGCATAGCAGATGGGAGCTTATAAATTAATTTTTTTCCAAACAGATGAGGATGTCTACATTTTCTGGGGAGACTCTCACAAAGGGGCGTGTCTGCAGTACAGGTCTTCGTATCTCCCAGTTCACTGTTATGTAATGAGCGTTCACGTAGTCTTCCGTTGCCCTCGTGTGTAGTTAGGGCAACAGAGGATGCTGGTGACATTTTAGCCATAGGTTTTTTAATTGGGCGCGCCACGGATATCATAGCATGGCTCATTCATCATGTTTGAACCCCTTGTTTTGCACGAAATAAAGCCTCAATTCTGCAGCTATAATCACCCTAATAGCTTTTGTAATAGCTTTAGCCCGGTAGGATTGGGCAGCAAAGGGCTGCTTAAATGCCGTGGATATCAGCGGTTGTTCCTCAGCCTTCGTCTTAGCTACTGACACACAAGGATGGTGTCGTTTAAAATGAGTGGCCATGCCCGACGTGTTGCCCAGTCTCATAGCATTTTGGGCTTTCTTCCATGGCCAGGCAGGTTTGCAGCTGTTTCCTACGTTTTGTACTTTCTTATAATGCTCCCAATGGTGTCTCTTGGAATGTTAAATGTTTTAGAAATCAGCTTATACTCAAAGCCCTTCAGGTGTGATGAAATAATCTCCTCTCTCAGCTTTTGTGGAAGCTCCTTTGTCCTCCCCATGATTGCAGCTCACCATGAATACCTTCATGGTAACTCACTTTGGGCCATAAACATTCAGAAAACTTTATAAAATGACAATATTATGTGGGGTTGAATAATTGTGACATGGCTGTCTTAACAAAATATACTGCTGCACACAAATACTACATCTTTTATTTTCTGTGTTGATTTTATGTTTCATTCAACTCATAAAGATGTCATCCAAAGTAGAATCTTGCTTTTTGACAGAACTTTAATTGCTAAATCTTTGGGGGGTTGTATATTTCTGATTGCAACTGTGTCTGTGTGTATGTACTGAAACGGTCACATTTGAATTATGCCAAAATAACTATGGTCTTTTATAACCAAATACAATACACTGACTCATTGACTTTTACCATTTAAGGCCCACCAGCGCAAGCCAGTCCCCTTCCGCCAAACGAAGTCTTGTGCTGCCAAACCACTCTACTCCTTTCAAGAAAGTGCGCCCATCTCTTGAATATGGAGGCTGGAATAAACCGAGACCTTCCACCCTTACTCAAGCTCAGACTCCTCTACAAGGGTAAGAGTTTCACAGCTCCCTGACCTTACATATCATTTCCAAATTTAATGTGCAATTTAATGATACAAGAGTATCTTTGCTTTAATTAGATTCTCCAACTTGGGAAACACATGCTACATGAATGCCATTCTACAGTCACTTTTTAGCCTGCCCTCTTTTTCAAATGACCTGTTGAAACAAGGCATCCCATGGAAGAGGGTCCCCATCAACGCTCTATTGCGGTATTGTTGCAACAAAATCTTGTTATACAAAATCCTTTGTGATCTTATGCTATTTTTTTATACTACGGTTTAAATTTAATAATATAATCTCTTTTTCTCTTCCCTTAGGCGCTTTGCTCATCTGCTTGCCAAAAAAGACATCTCTTCTCCAGAAGTAAAGAAAGATTTGCTGAGGAGGGTGAAGAATGCCATTTCTTCTACAGCAGAGCGCTTCTCTGGGTACATGCAAAATGTAAGGGAGGTTTGTTACATGTACTGTTCAAAATACAAGGAACAACATGAAGATTTATTATCATGCTGAAATTACTGCTTTCTATAAATGCAGTGTAGACATAGGGCAGTCAGAAACATTTCCAGTGTGTATGGCTTAGTCCACAGAATGAAGGGCAATCGTTTGCTTTTCTCTGAGTTTCTGCTTCTCCGACATGTTAAATGATACGTCATGCAACATGTAGTAAACAGCAATCATTGTGTTCGGCTTTATTGAACTTTCATTGCACAACTGAATTACGTTATACATAGTGAGGGTGTGTTTCGATATGGATATGAAATGAAGGATGCTTTTCTGCATAAATAGATCTGTACCTGATTAGGTACAGTGTTTGCTAGTCATTTATTTTGTTTGCATCAGTGCCATTGCATCATGATGACTTATGCTGGTATGAGAGTGTGGTGACTAGAATTTCCAGTCAGCTCTGGTTGAACACCAGATATGTAGCAGGGCAACTGGTTTCAGTGCTGCTTTTCAGCACTACATTTATCTTTCCCTTGGTAATCGGCCAAATTGCATTGTTGGTCCCTGCAGCACCATACTTTAAAACCCACTCTTGATTTTTCTCAGTAATGAAGTAGCATTGTTTTAAGTTTTTAAGCAGCATTTAGGAACTGTGGGTGACTTGAAATACCTGTGTATTAATGCTTTGCTGCCAGGATGCTCATGAGTTCCTAAGCCAGTGTCTGGATCAACTAAAGGAAGATGTGGAGAAGGTCAACAAGAGCTGTAAAAGTGAGTCCATGGCCTGGGAAGAGCCTCAAGGGACTCGACTAACAGACGAGCCAGACACCTCACGCATATACACTTGTCCTGTAACCGTCAACATGGAGTTTGAAGTGCAGCACACAATCACGTGCAAAAGGTAGGATGTTTTCAGTGTTGGAGTTCATTTTTTATTGTCTTGATTGGCCTGTTTACTCTGACCGCATTTACATGTAGTCGCTGTAAGTGTCTGGAGTATCAGGATTACATCTGGGCAACGCCATGGCACGCAATGTAGGGTTAAGTGCCCCAGGATGCATTTAAAACCTATGGTATAAACTACTTTAGGAAATGGTCATTAATAGCAGTTCAGTTGCATTTGAGTTATTTTCAACAACCAAAAGCCCTAGAACTACTTGTTTACTTACCTAAAGAAGAACGTGATGCTTAATCTGGCAACTGTATGAACCCAAATCACATTTTACATCAACTAAAGACTTGATTTTTTAAACTGCATACAGAATTTTGTCAGGTGGTGAAAAATATATTATGAGTGCACTGCATGATATAGAAACTCATGAATTAGGCTAATCAATTAAATCTGCTTGAAATGAGTCATACCTGACACCCATACAAATGCAAGGCAAGACTATAATGAATTGTCTGTTACCCTGGTTAGCAGTGCACAACTATATATTTTTATTTAACTTTTTTCATCTTAATGTGGTGTACAACATATATCTTCCCTCTACGTGTTCTGTTGCTCTATCCACATGTACCCTAGCTGTGGGGAGGTGGTAACAAAGCGGGAACAGTTCAACGACTTGTCCATTGACTTGCCTCGGAGAAAGAAAACCCTTCCTTTAAGATCAATTCAGGACTCACTAGATCTTTTCTTCAGGGTAGGCTGACATACTGTCACATGCTTATTGTTACAACATACCAATATTGCCCGCAGTATTTTTATTTTTTTATCTGACAATTTTCTCCTATTATGTATTGTTATTTGTTTTATCTCATTAAAAACATTATAGTAATCGTTTATTATATTTATTCAATTACCAAAACAACTGTAACATTTAAACTTTTGTAAATGTTTGTGTTTTTTCTCATAAAATGTATCAACCAACACTTGACTGTCTTTGTAGATGGAAGAAATTGAATATTCATGTGAGAAATGTAATGGGAAAGCAGCTTCGGTTACACACAAATTCAGCAGACTTCCCAGGTACATTAAGCCACATGATTTGATATGATTCTGTTTTTCAACTGACCGGTTCAGAGTCTTACATTTAACCTTATACCCTCCTTGTCTCTTACACAGGGTGCTGATTCTTCACTTGAAGCGGTACAGTTACAATGCACAGCTGTCTCTGAACAGCAAGCTGGGCCAGCAGGTCCTGATCCCGAAATACCTCACTCTCCTTTCCCACTGCACAGAGAACACACGTCCTCCACTCAGCCTAGGCTGGAATGCTCAGACAGCCCTGTGAGACCTTATACATCATTTACTCTTATCTGTTCTCCGTTTTTTTTTATGTCATCTACTTCCACTAATTAAAAACCTTTAAAAAAAGTTACTGTTTTAGAGCAGGGAAAATGCAAAATTCTGGTAGTATTTATATTAAAAGCAGTTGAATCTCAAATAATTCACAGCTTTTGCTGAGTTACTAGGTGGTGAACTAAGGTGTCCATGTAGTCCAACAAGAATAAAATCATCTTTGCTGATATTTAACTAGTAATTTTGACTCTACATATAACTAGTAATTTTGACTCTACCAATTCTACATTTTCCCCTCTTTTATTTTGTACCAAATATTTATTTATACCAAAAATTTTAATAATAATTCAGGATAATTCACTCTTCTGATTGGTTGCTTTGATTTGAAGCTCATTCAAAATGCAGCAACTTTGCACTTCTATAGCTATATGTGTATCTTCGGTGGTTTTGTGACTGCACACTCTGTGTGGTTTCTATCCATGTGTTGTGTATATGGAAGGAAGGGATGGTTATCCTTAAGGTTTTAATGGTATTACTACTTCTATCGATACTACTTCTATCAATACCACTTATAGATATGGTACCTTAGAGGTACTCTTATCGGTATATTTTGTGGTGTTTAATTAAAAAAATGAAACAAATTTAGAACAACACTTTAACCATAACCCTAATCTGGACTCACTACAAATACATTTTTAGGTAAGCTCTTAAAAAAAAAAAATTTTTCTTAGTTTATTATTATTTATCTATTTATAAACGCAGTACTATAGCAGTCCAAGTCATTTTAAGTTTTAATAATTATTCAGGCTACTGCATATAATACTCTAAATATTTAGAATATATGTAGGTTATATGTAATTGAATGTGTGTTTATTACATTATTAACACTGATTTAGAGCCCTTGTGAGATGTTTGTCATTATTTCAATATAGCATACATACCTGAGAAAGCAGATAATGCAGCCAGGCAGCACTTTGGCTAGATGTTTTGATAAGTTGCGTGTTTCTGCCTTTACGAGCATTGTCCGTGTCCATTATTCATGAAGTAATTGCTTGGTATCGTTTACTCTCATTTCTTGATTCCTTGTGCTACATGTCATTACAGGTCCAGGACACTGAAAACATCACAGTCTATGAACTCCTCAACACTACGGTGAGGCATCAGATGTAGCATTCATTGATTACTGATGATTTTTCCTTATCAGATGCGTTGAACAGTGAATGTATTTTTGTTTACAGGAAAGGTTCTATAAAATCTGAAAACACAAGCAGCATCTTATGTGACTCTGACAATGAAGAGGACCTAACCAGGAAGGTTAATTGCAAACGTCGATTTAGCGAATCCCTCCCAGATGATGACAGGATAGAAGAGGTGAGTGGGCAGGCTCGTCTTTGCCTTTATGTATAGTGCCCTGATGGTAGACAGACAGTATGACTGAACTTAAAACATTTCACCAAAAATTAAGTGTTGGATGTCTGTTCTTATTCCAGAACTCTTTGGAGCTTGAGTTACAGTGTTAAAGATAAATGCTCGTATATGTGTGGTAGGGGTGGAGCCAAATACAAATACGGTATTTGGAAAGGCACAAATAACATGTTTTTTTACAAATACCATATTCAGACAAATACTTAAAATTATTTGTATTCGGGAACCCCCCACCCCCCTCCCCTTGCGTGGTTAGGGCACAAATACGAATAATTTACCCTTTTAACAAATACAGATACGAATAGCGGCCGCTCTGCACACATCTAATGTGTAGGTACGAGGCATTCCTGATGGGCCGGATGTGGACAATCAAAGAAAAATTGTCATGATACAATACTATGCTATAATTAATTTCCTGTCCAGGTACAGCAAATTAGTCCAGTGGAGCAGACAGAGTTTGGGGGCATTAATGAGGATGAAATGTTGGCTGCAGTTCTTGAGATGAGTCGCCACGATGCTGGTCTTTCTGGGCCCTGTAATGATGAACCAACAAGCAGCCCTGACACTGGCTTTGGAGATGCAGATGCTCAGGAACTAACGCAGCATTTAGACCTCCTGGAGGGAGACAAACCATCAGCAGGTATGGAGTGCTCTTAATTGTGCTTCTGGAATGATTCCTCACCCTAAAAATATCACTTGTGTCTCTGCCTGTTTTTCAATTATATACGTTCCTATAACCTCCGTGTGGTCACGCCTCTGTATTACAGCAAGCTTTGGGCAGAACAGTTCCACATTTTCCTCATAGTTGGATGTCTGCTGTGTGTTAGGAAGTTAATATAAATGCCTGGCTAAAATATGGTTTAGACCTCCCAAATAATTTGGGATACCTGATTTCTTATTCAAATAAATCTGCAAATTGCAGTGGAACACACTTGCTGTGTGCTGGGAATTATGCATTTCATAATTGGGTTCAATCTTAAACAATGTTTTATAAGTGAGTTAAACAAAAACATATAACAGTGAAGTGCTGTGTACGGTGGTATAACATTACATTTACAAGACGTGAGGATTGTATAGAGCGCAGCTTACTTTACCGTGAAAACTCCTCAAAATGATGCGGCAAAAAAGCAACTAAACATCAGCCTTACATTCACAAGCAACAGAAGAAGGCAAACAAATAGGAAGCTGTGAATAAATGCCCAACTTCAGCGTTGTAGCACCTAAACACTCTCTCAGTTTGACTCAAACAGCTTCAGAATATGTGTATGCTTTACCCTCCAAATATTCCGTGTCGGCATCACCTGCTTCATTATTGTTTGCAACTTCTATAATCTCTCATCATATGCTAGTGCCATATTGGAGAGGAAACGGCTCCAGTCCATAACAATTGTCTGCACAATGTCATGGCAGATCAGCGTTTGTTCCACCCGCTGACTTTGATGGGCCAGACTGACAGATAAAATAAATTATTGATGCGCAGAACATTGCCAAAATGAAATAATTACTTAAATGTGTCATTAATATATTTAAAATAAAAACGCAGTTATATGTCATTAATTAATTAACATTTATTTTTTTAATTAACTTAAATTTTTTTTTTTGTAATTGCAAGCACTAGCTCTGGTGCAAGTGAATTTTCATGTGTCGAAACAGATCCTCTTACGTATAAATTACAGGCTTTTGTTACTCACATCTATTGTAGATAAAATGAATACTAGAGATGTTAATATCAATGTAACACTAATATTGTGATCATTGCTCGACCGTTTCAGATGTGCTTGGATCCATGGACCTGACCATGGATGAAAACAAGGAGAATCAGACGCCAGATGCGGCTCAGGGTGAGCTGGACTGGGTCCAGCAGTACAATTTGGACCAGGAGCGTGAAGAGCAAGAGTTACAACAGGCCCTGGCTCAAAGTTTACAGGAACATGTATGATCTTTTTATTGTCTCCAGACACCACTTTTTTATTTGACAGCATTAATGTCACCAAATACATGTCTTTCTGACAACTGCTCAGGAAAATTTCATATTTATTCATAGTATTTATATTAATACCTAATATGGAGTTCATTTCCACGCACAGGAGGCAAGAGAGATGAGGGAGGATGATGATCTGAAGAGGGCAACAGAGCTCAGCTTGCAAGGTAGGGTAATGTGAAGTTACTTGCACTTTTAAAATAGCTGTGTATTTCTCTATTTAAATATTATTACCTTTTGGTTTTCTCAGAGTTCAACAACTCCCTTCCTGATTTGGTGTGCTCTGATGATGACTCGGGCAATGAGGATGCCTTTGACATGGAGTATAGTGAAGCAGAGGCTGAGGAACTGAAGAGGAATGCTGAGGTAAAGGGCCATGCTCCAACATGACATTTACAGACAAAAGGGACATTTTCATTATTTGTTTCATTCATTTGTTCTGTCTGTCAGATTTTTGTGATTGTATTATCTACAAAAAATGTGCTATTACTAAGATATCTGACAATGCCAAAACACACACACACACACACACACACACACGAATTTGATACAGCCATGCAATAGACTTGCACTCCTATTGACATTCTTGTCTCTGAACATCATTACATCTTTACCTGTTCATGTATGTGTTCTCACACTTCTCGCTATAAAATCATTTGAAGCTCTAAATTTGGGTGCCTCATTTGTTTGCTTTGCAAGTTTAACCGTTTTATCACTGTTGGCCCAATAATAGAAAACTTGGGTAGGCCTGGCCACAAACTTTCCCTCAGGGCCAAAGAATGTGATAGACTTAAAATATTCTTTCCAAATCAAGATGTTAGTAAGATGGTGCCCACCTAGCTATAGTACAAGGTGGAAAGAGAGAGAATGCTCAATGGGAGAGAATTTCCTAATCAATATGATGATCGGAGATCCTGTACTGGGCAGACATCTCTCAGACCCAGATAATCCATGGATAATTAGAGCCCTTAGGATATGGGACGATATAGTACAACACCACCAGCTTAAAGAAAAGATTGGAGTTTTTAAATGGTTTGCCTATGATAATGATTTTGAACCCAGTAAATATGATAAGAGGTTGATTGGTTGGAAAGAAAGTGCTTACAGCTTACGGCACACTCATACTTTGAGGTAAGATGTTGAGCTTTTAGGAGCTAAAGGATAAATTTAGCTGACAAAATGTAAATCTTGTACAAATTGGAGACTATAATAACAAAAATTAGTAATGGAGGATAATGCAAAAGGAAGAGAAATATTAGACATCTTTCAAATTGATTACAAAGTTGCCAATCTCCAGATTATTATTTCAAATTTATACTTTGCACTTCAAATCCTACAGGAAGAGAATAACTTGAAAGTTAAAGCAAGATGGGAAACAGAGGGTACCATGGCAATAATGCAAAAAGAATGTGTCAGAATTTGCAAACAGGAATTAGCTCAAAATATTATTCACTTTTTCAGCACACCTGCTCATAAAAAGCACTACTCTGACTAGACAAACGGCTGGAGGTCCAATTTGGCTCAGTTATATATATAAGTAATAAGGCCCAATTTTATATAAATAGCGTGACTACTCAATTTAGAATTACAACTGATACTTATATTACATGCAGAATCATTTTTTTTGCACATGTGTTAGGAATGCCACCCCTGGTTAGTTTTTGTTTTGTTGTAGTTTTTTTTTTGTTTTTTATTGTTTAGATAATAGTGGAAAACAGCTGTTTGACATATTATTGTGTATATAATAACAGCGGTTTGGTCTGTAAGCAATATGTGAAATCCTTGAAAAAAATTATATATTCTTTTCGTAATTTAAAAAAAAAATGTTTTTTTTCAAGGTTATATTTTTTTTGTTTTTGTTTAGTTTTTTAATATGGTCAATGTTTGTTAATTTTTTTTATTTTTGTTTAGCAATACTGGTCAGAAAGGATAAACCAGAAGGAGTCAACCACATTACAATTTTGGTACTTCATTGTAATAATTAAATATGTGACAATTCTAAATATCTAATTTGCAGACTGGAGAAATTCCCAACTCTTTCAGACTCATCAGTGTGGTCAGTCACATTGGCAACAGCTCATCATCAGGTATGTTGGCTCTCTGGCATTTTGTGTACCATACTGGTGTTGCTGTTGTAGTCTGGGATGCACCGTAAGTTATCAGATGTAGATCACGTGGGAAACCCTATACGCCTATGTGGGAAACAACTGAAAAGTAAATGAATAAATAAAAAACTAATTATAATACATTTAAACCCAAAAAACCCCCATAAATAAAGGGACTTAGAGATTCTTGTCAAGACCCAGTTTCTCTACCAAGATGCTTAGAATGAGTGCATTCTTTCTGTCTATAAGCTGAAGAACGATCTTTGTGGAAAATGTAGAAGTTTGGTAGAGCAGTTAGAAAAAGACCTGAGACTCCATCTGAGTTGAAGTGGAGCAGAAACAGAACCAAATCCCTTTCAAATGAACTCACTTTTTGCAGAATAAGAACTGTGTTCTGTTCCGTTAGTCCTCTAGAAGTGGTCCAAAAAGTCGACTATGTTTGGTTCCTCCACTTTGTTCATGCACTTGAATTCACATGCTTTTCATGAGTGGGACAAAGGAAAATTATTGTATTTTATACTGTGCAGTTTGAATGCGAAATGCATTTCATAGTTAATTTTTATATAACAATTTCTTTGGTTTCGGTCTTAGTTATTTCAGTGCATCTACGCATCAGTCAATGTAGCGATCGATCTATGTATGCTGAAGGCCCTCTTTTACACTGTTCCCACACTAGCCTCCTTACTGATATTTTCTATTTTCTTTTAGGGCACTACATAAGTGATGTTTATGACATGAAGAAGCAGTCTTGGCTCACATACAATGATTTAGATGTGTCCCGCACACAGGAGGCTACAGTTCAGAGGGACAGAGACAGAAGTGGATACATTTTCTTTTACATGCACAAGTAAGTTGTGATGATTTGAAAGTTTTTCCAGTTATTTTATTGGATTTCTCAAAATGAACTAGTTAAAGTTGTTTCTGTTGAAACTATGTAGTAGTCTTGCATTTGTAAGTTAATACATCAAGTTCTGTCCTTATCTCAGGAATGTGTTCGAGGACCTATCGGAACTAGAGAGGGCAGGAGGAAGCAGTGATGCCAGCCGAACGGTCCTGCAGCCTTTATAAGACGATGTGTTTCCAGGCTGTAGCTGCAGTGCAGCCCTATTGCAATGGGTACTTGTGGTGATGAACGGATGAGCTGAGTCTAGGGTAGATGTAACATTTCTGTCCAATACTACTGATCACCGTCCACACTCACCTACTTCAGGCACTTTTTTCCTTTTTATGTGTTGATTTTTTCCTTTCCTTTTGTGAAATATTCTCTGTTTCTAGAGTAGACTTCAGTATTGACATTATTTATGCCCATGTAGGTGTACCAGTTTATGGGGAAAACAAACATAAATAAAACACTGGGTTTCTAAAGGATCCGAAATTCAGCCTTGAGACATTTGTTCTTCTATTTTTCCAATTCTTTCTATTTGCTGAATATTGCCTTTGATAAAAATAAAGTCCCTTGGTGGAGCAGAAGCCTTTATGCATTAATACACTTAGAGCAAATGTCTGAGGGTCAGGGAGTGTTTCAGGCTGTTCCTTTTTCAACTTTTCCAAAAATCTTTAACTATTAACTTGAATATAAAGATTTATTCTTATGTTTAAGGGCAAGGGGGTATGGGGACATAGTTTCATGTTTGATATGCAGCTGAAAATGTGGTGCAATATTTAATTTGCCTGTTGGCTTTTATATGTCTGTCCTAGCGATGAGATGGGAAAGGGGTTGTGGTTTATATTCGAGGCTTTACTGACTGTTTATTGCTATTGTAATCATATTTTATAAATATATTCTAACAAGCTAAATGCTTAATGTAGCTTGTCTTTCTTTTAAATGACACTTTTGAAAGCTTCTTTGTGATCTGCAGATACACACCCAGTATTGTTTCGTTTCATCCTGCATAGAGCTTTACATTGTGGATGTTGCACATTCATTTTTTTGTAGGACGTCTTTCCTCAGAAGGAAGCCAGAAATGATGCGTCCCCCTTCCTGAATAGAGAAGCTATACTAGTGTGACTTTGCTCTCTGTGAAGTCAGCAGATGTGAATATTTATTTTATAATCTTTTTCAGTAAACCACTGTCTGCTTATATTGTTTTCTGTTTTACAATGTTGAGTAATCACATTTCCAGAACGTAATCTGTTTTTTGCTTCTTTTTTTTTGTCATTTTGTCTTGATTAACAAGAGTGGACTGAATAGTGAACTCTATGGTGTTTTAAGGAACATTTTTCAGAAAAAAACAGTGGTAAACTTTTCATTAGTTGCTTAGTGTTGGGTCTTTGACTTCCTAAAGTGCATTTTAAAAATAAAAGTTATTTAGAAAACTAAAATGTAAACTTCTCTTGGATCTGAATTATTCCACCAAACTTTCAGTAGTACAGATGATTGTGGGGTGACTTTTATTCTTTTGTTCAAGTCCATCCAAGGTGACTGCAGTGATGGGTCACCTCTCCAGAGTGCTTCTCTTTGTTAAAGGTTCAAGATGACTGCCAGTCCGCTTGTTGAATTCATTTAGGATGTAACTTTCTCTCTGGAACATCTGTTAAAAATATGAAATAATCACAATGTGTACACACTTAATACACACATTTTTTTGAAGAAAATATGGAACACTAGTTTCTTTCCTGACATGATAAATATTACTCATTTAAAGCAATTTTTTCTTAGACTGAACTAAAATGCTTTTAACCGAATTCTATGTAAATGTTATTTAGACAAAAGCAGTTTCATCCAGAAGTCATAAAATATACATGTAAAAAAACTGTCCAGCAAACACCCTTAATGGGGAATTCTGCCCATTTTTCAAGATCTGCATAATTTTTATCCAAGAAGTAGGCCAGGGGAAGTCAATTAAGTCACAACGGTCCACTTTATTACATTTTGTCCCAGTAGAAGGTCCGAACTGAAGTCTATCTTGTGTCTTATAGCCTTCCCCTATGTCCACATTTTCAAATGGTTTCCACAAAATGTATGGGTCATTTCCAATACAGAAAATGAACAGAGTGCACAACTAACTATTTTACCATAAATAAAAGTCCCAAGCAAATAAATGTAAGTTTCAAAACGCATTCCAAAATCGATCAAAACGTGTTGATTTTTCCCTCGGGTCGGGTCTTGGGTTAGTATCTACGAGTAGTTTTGCGGGTTGGGCGGGGGGTTTGGGTTGGTTTGAGGTGGTGGTAAAAAAGCCAACCCGCGGAACACTACTACAGAATATAATAAAGTAAGAGCCATTTGGGAGCCGAAAGAACCGGCTAGTCTTTGGGAGCCGTGCCAGAAGAAACAGCTCTCTGATATAAGCCTAACTTTCCATCACTAGTAAACTAGCGAGTGAAGCTGTTGTCGTATTAACTGGAGTAACAGCGCCCGCTGTCAATAGCCACGACCGTCCAAAATAACGCTCCATGAAATGACTTAATCTGGTGTATTTAACAGACTGGGCACGGGTCCGGACAAGAACATTCACTCGGTCCGGATCCGGACCGTGATCCGCCATTTGGTGATGCCTGACGTCGGCAAAGGCACTCAAGGTTGATGTGGAACACCATTTTAAAGAAATTATTCATAGTGATAGGAATCTGAAGTCTGATGTGTTAATTCATCTAAAAACTACCTCATTTATTACATGTTTTGGCATAAATATATGTCCAAAAATATGGCAGTTGGGTGATTTCTCAATTTTCATCATTCAATATAAAAACCTAGATTGTAGATAAAGTTCTGTAAAGATTATGACCCCTGGAATCTGCTACAAAATTAACTTCCACTTTCTAAATGACTGTTTACATCTCAAAAGTTCTGCCTAAAATCTGGGCTTCCCCTTTAAATTAATCTTAAATTACACTTCCTTTTAAACACCGTACCTCATCCCACTCTTCATCTGTCTCATGCCTGTAGCCCAGTAAGTGACAGATTCCATGTGCCGCAACTACCTGTGGGATAAAAAAAAAAAAAATGTTACTGCACACAGTCTTGCATGTTTTATTTTCACATCTGTGATCTGAGAACTTACTGTTAGAGTCCCTTGGAAGTCACAGGAGGTTTCTTTACACTGCTGCATCACATACTCTACCCCCAGAAAAACATCTCCAAGGTTGAACTCGTCTCTATGCAGGGCGCATGGGAGCTTCCCAGGCCGCAGGTCCTTTGAGAAGAGAATTTTGAAGTTTGTAGTGTCCATTTGTCAAAAGCATTGAGACACTTTACCATTACACCCACAGGGACTTTCATGACCGCATTCAAGCACACAGAATTTAGTATGGAGTTGCTTCCCTTAAACAGCTATAACAGTTTCCACTGTTCTTGGAAGGCTTTCCACAAGATTTTTCATGGAATTTGTACCAATTTCTGAAGTAAAGCATTTATGAGGTCAGACACTAATGGTGTACAATTAGGTCTGGCTTGCAATCTCCGTTACAATTCATCACAAAGGTTTTTAATGGGGCTGAGCTCAGGGCTCTGTTTAGGCAAGTCAAGTTCTTTCACACTGAAGTCATCCAGCCAAGTCTATATGGAGCTTGCACTGGAGCAGTAATGCTGGAATAAAAACGTTTTTTTTTTTCCACAGAGTTAGAAACATAGCATTGTTCAAAGTATCTTGGTATAATGAAGTATTAAAATTTTGCCCTTCACTGAAAGTTAGAGGTCTAACCCAAACACTGAATGAAGATTGTCCAAATACTTCTAGTCATAACAGTGTATGTGAACGTAGCATACACTATAAAATTCATTATTATACATTACTGTATTTAACCCCAAACCAGGAAAACATGGTTTATCAAAAGCAGTTCTGAAATCAGAATCCCACAACCTTCCGATTGCAGCGGCAGCTCCCTAACCACCAGGTGCCCTAGTGACAGACGCTTTCATTTGGAGAAGGACGTTCTTTACCTCGTGAAAAGGAAATGCCAGTACGTCCGTGGACATGTCCTTCTTCCTGTAAACCCTGTTGAGATGCTGTATTCTGCGGTTGTCCACGCAGATGATGCCCAGGTCAAACTTCTGCACCCCGAGGATGTGCCGCAGCGTCTCCACGTCTTTACGTAGCCTGGCGCGCCGGAGCGGAACCACGTTTTGGAGGTTCCTCAGAACAACACCCATGGCAGGAGGGAGTAAAGCGATCGATAAAAATGTCCTCTCATCTACTGGTAGGACCCATTCACCTCTTATAGGGATCTACACGTGGCTTTGAAGGTTACAACCACTCGTGGCTGCAGGTTCAGCATTACCAATGCAGGAAATATAACTAAACACTTCTCCCGTTCAGAAATAATCACTCAGGGGTTAATTCTTTGGGAACACGAACATCTGCTGCTTCTCTGCAATAGGAACCATCTATACAGCTTACCTCCTGTTTCTCTCAGGGATCCACAGAGCAGAGGACAGGAAGTAACACCACCGGCTTCAACAGGGTTGCCATATATGAATCCCTCCTCAGAGTTTGTATTAAAATCCATTTGCAAACTGGCTCTAAAATGTGCCAACAAATTCTATTTTTTTTTATAATATGTGAAAGGTTTAGCACTGATGTTGTTTGTGTTCATTGAAGCCTCACTTCCTCATTATTATGTAATGATGAACAAAGCCGAACTCCTTTCGTCCATGTTATTCAAAACCGATTTTCACCCAGTTACTGGTTGTAAACATGTTTGTCCATTTCAGTTGCCATAAATCAAACTAAGGTGAAAACATATATTGCAGAGATGACTCACATGCATAAAAAGTTCGTATCTCTTTGCGGGATTTGACGAGTGTTTGGCAACCCAGTGTAGAGCTGAAATACTAAACGGTTAATTGGAGTGTCATAAAAACCCGCAGAGAAAGCTACAAAATCCAAAAATGATCCATGAGAAATTGAGGAATGCTGTTTGTAGTTTCAAGCATGCACAAGACTTTTCTTAGTAGAAAAAACGCACTGAATGATCTTTATGCTCTCTGTACGCCCACGTCTTTTGCACACATGACAACAGGGTAGTAGAACAGATCCAGACACCGATCATCTTTCCAAACGTTTCACAGACTGCATCAGTGCACGCACAGCGTCTTGATAGTCCTGTAGATAGTCCGTAGTAAAGACCCTGTACCTTTATCCCATATTGCCGTCACACTAGCTCCAAAGGTCACTTATTTCATAACTTGCCCTATAGTAGCTGAAGTTAAATGGCAGTTGGTGGCTGGTTTACACAGCAGACAAGTTCTTACATATCAACTATTAATATCTGCAGTCATCTGATGTAAGTACCATTTCAAAATCGTTTAATATCACATCTGATTAAAATTTTAAGTCATATATATTGTGTAAAAAATTAACATTCAATTTTTAAAATATTCACAGCTACCTTGAATTGTAAAATGAGTGCATCCCGAGATGCCAAGGTTGTGGTGGTGGGTGCAGGATTTGCAGGATTGGCTGCAGCAGCCTCTCTGATCCAAGCTGGTTTTCAACGTGTCCAGATTCTCGAGGCTAATGGAAGAGTTGGAGGCAGAGTCCACACCACCAGGCCGTTCAGCAAGAACATTATAGAATTGGGTGCCAACTGGATCCATGGACAAGATGGGAACCCCCTTTTCCAACTGGCCAAAGAGCACAACTTGTTGGTTGAGGGGGTGTCAGCCAGTAAAGTGATGTGCTTGCCCCGCTCAGTAACTCCACGAGATTACTTTTTCAAGCAAAGTGGGCAACAGCTTCCTATTGAAACTGTTGATGAAGTGTGTTCCTTTTTCAGTAAACTCACATCCAAAGCTTTTGACTCTGAGTTAGAGGACAGACACCGGCCCCTAAGTCTGGGGAGTTATCTTGATACTGCCTTCACTGAATCCGCATTAGCTTCTTCAGAAGATGGACAGAGGATTTTTGAGTGGTGCAAGAGAAGCGAATGCACAGATGAAGCATGTTCATCTCTATATGAAGTGTCTGCATCACAAATTGGTTATTACATTGCTCTTGAGGGAGGCTTTTTTAACTCTCTGGGACCTGAGGGCTACCAAGCCATATTAGACATCCTTCTGAAAGTTTTGCCCCCAGGAATGATCCTGACCAATAAACCAGTGAAGAACATCCAGTGGGACTTAAAGGAACAACTCCAGGGCACTGATGGGAAAAAGCTAACCCACCTTGTGAAGGTGGTCTGTGAGGATGATGAGGTGTTTGAAGCTGACCATGTGATTGTGTCCATGTCTCTGGGGGTTTTAAAGCAACAGGCGGCAGCCATGTTTAAACCCTCCCTACCAAAATCAAAGCTGGATGCTATTGAGAGGCTGGGCTTTGGTACGGTGGACAAGATCTTCCTGTGTTTTAGTGAGAGGTTTTGGCCAGAAGACTGTGCTGGCATCCAACTGGTGTGGGATGAGGGACCTGAAGATAAATCAGCCTACACCTCTCAGACTGAAGGAGATGCCTGGAAGGAGACGTGGTTTAAAAAGATCTGTGGCTTTGATACTGTGGCCCGTCACCCTACAGTTCTCTGTGGCTGGATTACAGGCAGAGAAGCCCTTCACATGGAGACACTGGAGGACAGTGAAGTGGGAGACACCTGTGTGAGGTACACCATGTGAAATTTTCTTTCAGTTATTTCCCACTAGTGTTCTACTAGACACTAAAGAGGATATTCCTTACTTCTTTATTTTGAAAGGTTGCTCAGGTACTTCACAACCTTGTCTGTTCCTGATGTGTCCCGAGTGCTTATCTCCAGGTGGGGTCGGGACCCGCGGACCCTTGGCTCCTATACATTTGTTCCTCACAATGTGAATGGGGTGAAGGAGCATGAGGCACTGTCAGCACCTCTCCCGCTTCTCAGTAAAGACTCCGAAAGCAAGGTATATTTTATTCTATACCATTATGAAATTGAAGAATCTGTATGAATGTTGTATAGCAGCCGCACAGCAGAATCAAGTGAGGATCTTTGTTCTACTGTTGTCAGAAAAACGAAATGCCATTTCAGTTGTCATCGATCAATGAGTTTTTATTATATATGTCCTTGAATTGCAGAATTGAATCAGTATTAAATAAATGTTTTGTTTGAAGCCTCTGCAGGTGCTGTTTGCCGGAGAAGCTACTCATGTGAACTTCTACACCACCACCCATGGGGCCTACCTCTCAGGGGTCAGAGAAGCAGAGAGACTCATAAACCATTACTCTGAGAGGACACACAGTCCATGAAAGAAAAAAAATATTTCAGAATTTTTATTGCTGTTCAATAATTGACAGACTATTTGTGCACATCTTTTTGTATTTTTTTACAAGCCTAAGGGGTTGCAGACCATTTTATAATACATACTCTGTAGAGGCACAGCGACTATTCCAAAAATATTAGAAACCTTACTATCTGAAAGCATTTTTGATCAGAAAGTTGATTTGTTGATTGCTCACTCACTTTATCTCTGATTGCATGAAAATGATAATTTTATGATTATGATGTTGATCGTAATGATCATTATTGTATGTCTGATAATGTTAATATGGCTAATAAAATAACAGAGAGAGTCATAAAACAGTCTCAATGAAACAATTATGGGTTTGGCTTTAAAATATGGATTTGACACATTTAATTTTACTCTTTGTACACAGAGGAGGGTTTGCTCTTTTTGTTTATAATATTTTAAAGAGGACATTATGCACAACTCACATTGGTTATAGTAGGTCTATGAGCTACACAAATCATGTTCGTAAATTTCTTTGCACAAAAATCACTCTCACATAATGAGATCTCACCAGCTGCATTTTTGACTCTTTCAAAATGAGCCGTTTAAAGTCTCACTTTTATGCAGATAAACTGTTGCACCCCACCCTGTTTGCAGTGACACTGAAATCCAGATGTAAGGGAGGGTAAAGACACCAACATTAGAAAAGAGTATCATGTAGGTCTGAAATGTTTTTAGGATTCATATTTCCACTCAAAAAGGAACTTCAAACATCGCTAGATATTTTTTTGTATACAAGGAACATTAAGCTTGTGATTCCTGACGTATAGAGATGACCACGTATGAGAATGTTGTATACTGGCAGTGTTTGTATCTCTGCCTCATTCCATGATCTCTAAAATTGTTTCATTTCAGTGTTTGTAGATTCTAACTGCGGATTACCACCGATTAAATATATTTAATAAAACAATGATATGAATGATTTGGTTTTTTTTTATCCAATGCTGGCAATGCATTTTTAAACAGTACCTGAGTAGAAGACCATGTACTCCATCTATATTTCTATTTGAGTACACATACAGAAGCACTTGCTTGTGAATATACCGAATGATCAAAATTAAAAAGAGTGATATTTTTACATGTGAAATTTGAATGACAGTAGATCAGGAGTTTAGAAAAAAGCATGATGCAGGAGAAACATTTTCAGCAGTTTATTCATTCCATGAAAGTATAACATTTATATTTCATGTTTTACCAATCAGCCACATTATGTCCTGTAATCGTTAGTGAAATCCATGTGGGTCTTCATTAGAAATCTCAAGACACAGATGAGTTTTCAAACTAGACTCCCAGACTGTCTAGAACTTGCAGCACACATGGACAGAAAAAAAAACTTGACAGTCTTGAAGTCAGGTTTGAGAACCACTAAGGTAGAGGGAGCCTGTGTTGTTTGAGCTGTATCAGTAGTAATGTACACTATATAATTTCTACATTTCATAACAATACGTTTTCATAACAATATGAACAATATAAAAACTGAACTGTTGCTGTCACCAATGCCTTAGTTGCCATCTGATAAAGCCATATGGCAACATGCGTACGTGCACTATGATATGTACATGATGGTGTCACATGAGCCTCCTACACATATACCAATGGTTATGCAACGCAGGGCACTCCCTAACCAGGTATTTGGTCAGCACAATGGGCAAACACTACCGTGAGCATAACAGCGGTTGGAGGAGACCATTTTTGGTAAGTAGTATTTTTCCACCAAACTGCATTATATTTGGACTTTTACCCCCTTTTGATTAGGCCCAAAAGAACAGTACACACCATGTATCATTTCAGTAATAAAATAAGTTTTATGGCTGCAATAATGTGACAGTTTTTTTCCATTGTGCCCTACTCATACTGTCACATGGCACAGCCTATAAGTGCATTATGGGATCTACGTAATGTTTGTGCTACCTGAGCTGAGTATATGTAGGTTCCAAAGGTTTCTCGATTCACAGGTGGTGTTAGTTTAGTCTAAGAGGTCCATTCAGTGAAAAGAGAACCAAGTCGTTTGACGTAAGTAGATATTTGTAATATTTTGTTATAATTTATTTCAGATATTAACTCTCTGACCTGCACAGCTCAACAAAATTTGTTCATCCACCTGATTTTTACTCTCAGTGTTTAATCTGCAAATATGAGTGCATCTGCGTCCTCTACCGTGCCCAGAGATGCCAAGATTGTGGTGGTAGGTGCAGGATTTGCAGGTTTGGCGGCAGCAGATTCTTTGGTTCAGGCCGGATTTCATCACATCAAAATTCTTGAGGCTAACGGACGGATAGGAGGAAGAGTCTGCACGATTAAACCGTTTACTGAGAATATTATTGAACTTGGTGCCAACTGGATCCATGGACAGAAAAAAAACCCTCTTTACCAACTAGCAAAAAAACACAATCTGCTTGCTGAGAAGGGTTTGGAAGACAGTTTGGATGATTACTTTTTTAAGGAGGGTGGGAAGGCTCTCCCAGAAAAGCTTGCTGAGCGGGTCAGCACCCTTTTTGAAAAGCTCATCTCCAAGGCCTATGATTCAAAGCTGGAACGCAAGCACAGAGGCCTCAGCTTGGGGGATTACCTTGATGTTGCCTTTGCAGAGTCTTCTTTAGCATCTTCAGAAGACGGATCAAGGATTTTTGAGTGGTGCAAGAGGAACGAGTGCACAAATGAGGCGACTTCTTCCCTCTTCGAAGTGTCTGCATCTCCGCTCAGTGAATATATCACCCTGGATGGAGAGTTCTATAATTCCTTGGGTCCCCGGGGTTATGAGGCCATATTAGACATCCTTCTGAAAACTTTGCCTCCAGGAATGATCCTGACCAACAAACCAGTGAAGAACATCCAGTGGGACCTGAAGGAACAACTCCAGGGCACTGACGGGAAAGAGTTGAGCCATCCTGTGAAGGTGGTCTGTGAGGATGATGAGGTGTTTGAAGCTGACCATGTGATTGTGTCCATGTCTCTGGGGGTTTTAA
>JBBKCR010000002.1:18490045-18516861 GCA_037577295.1 Ladigesia roloffi | reverse complement strand
TGTGTCTGTGTAATGTGGCGGTCACCACAAACAATTTCCTTCGGGATAAATAACGTTTTCTGATTCTGATTCTGATTTAGGGTTATTTTTACACTAGGACATTGCTTCACTACACTTCACAGTAAATTCCTTATTGTATTACTTTGCAAAACAGTTCAAAACAGGTTGAAATGCAGTGAGACGGGAATTCCCTAGCCCTTATGCCAGTGGGCATACACTGTGCGGTTTTGGCCCATTTTGAAAGGATTTATCACTCGTGAGGCCATTTAGGGGATCGGCCGAGTTTCACCTTGTAATGTGTTGTGCAACGTGGGGTAACGAGTAGAATTAACACCTCACAACCAGATCTCAACCAGCATATGGTCGCAAGAAAATCAAACCTATTCCTAATCCTGGTCGTGAGGTTGCATCAGAGCATCGGGCCGTATAGTGTGAGAACTTGAATCTTGAGCTACGAACTTCTAACCGATGTGATTCAGTTGTACAGTTTGAGCAGGAGCTGAATAACGCGACTGAAAAAATTGCAGTTTAACCCTAAAACTATACCTAAAAATAACATAAACCTTGATCGCAAAACGTCTTTTGATTAAATTGTATTTCATGATGGCATCACAATAAGTCATGAATTCGGATTGTTCTTACACAATGGGCAGCAGGGTTGTGATCATTTCAGGAATTAACTCAATAATTCCAATATAAACAAGAAAATGCAACTGGAATTGGAATACAACAACAACAATAAAACACTAAAGTGGAATTAAATTGGAATGTCAAGGAAGGGGAATTCAGTTCAGTGAACTTCTGCTGAATTCCATGCATTAATCTTACTATGCATGGATTTGGGATTACAAATAGTGACATACACTAGAACTTTATTCAAAGTGTCTTAAAAATATCGAGTAATGCATGAAAAATAGTTCGAAAATAAAACATAGATCTATATATTAACAACTGATAAATTGTAACTGACACTGGCCATAAATATCTAAATGTACTTTTAATAACTGACCATGAACTCCACCTTGCATGGAACTCAGAAGGACATATGCATATGAGAAATATATTTTACTTCTCATTAATAACAGTGATTTGTGAAATTAACATGTTTTATGTATCTGCATTGCTCTTTCATCAATGTTTCTTTTTTATGTTTCGGATTTATGGGTTAATAATTAATGTACTGTAGATTATTTAACACATCTATTTAGTTTCCTGACATTTCCATCCAATTCCAATGCAACTTCCCTTCAGTTGCAAGCAATTCTAATTCCTGGAAGTGAATTTGTATTTACCATGTATTCTCAATTCAATACATTAATGGACAACTGTTATTAATGATGGTATTAATGCTGCAATATACTTTTGTCCATTTGAGCAAATTCTGTTTACCAGATTTTATTGTGTTTAGTTCTACCCGCTAGCTGGAACTTCTTCAGTCACATGACATTTCAGTTACCCAAAATGGCTGTCATTTCACTTGCACTGGAGGAAGATGGACTCCCAGCCACAGTGACTGTGGTATCACCAGGGACTGTTTATTAACTAATTATTGCAGTTTGAGGCAGGTGTGAGGGTTCAGTATATTTGTGGTAAAGATTTGATTTGTAGTTGCAATGCAAATCTAAAGAATATCAAACATGTCTTGACTAAATCTGAATCTATAATATAACTATTTCTTTAAATGATCTTTAACCCACCGCTGTAATCTGGATGATGTCAGCTGCGTCTCCAAGCTCTGATTTCAGCTCTTCATAAGACTTTCCACCCTGGAAAGTAGACGTAATTTCAGTGTAAAATAACAGATGCTGTTTATTTGTTGTTTAGAAAACTAAAGGAACATCAGGTATTATTTAAAGCATTGCCTACACTCCACATGTGAGGGTCCCAGGCGTGGAACCAGCCAGTGAAGGTGGGTGGCTCGAATCCTTGCTTGACCACTATGATGGGTGTGTCTAGGTCCCGTCCAGCAGGGTGGGTTTTCAAGTACTCTTGTGCTGTGAACACGGCTTCCTTCTTCTCTGTTTCATTGGCCCCTTTCCCAATCCACAGAAACACCTGACACATGTGCCAAATTTTCAGATACAGCCTATCACACAGAGTACCTCAACCCAATTTATCCATGTGATTTTCAAACTGTAGAGGAAAAAAAGATTAATGCTAGTCCTTACCTGATCCCAGGTGTCCAGCAGCATGACATCATCCTGGTTCAGGTCATCCTGGTTAAAATTTGAGATCTCATCCGCAATGAATGTACCCGTCTTATTGGAACACTCAAACAGACGGGGATTAATCTGGGTGATTTCCTCCTGCAATCTGCTCATGAGAACAGAACGTCAGATTTTAGGGAGGTTTGAAGGTGTGTTAGACTGTGTGTGCTTATGACACCTTTGTTAATACACATATTTAATGTCTGCTGTTGTAAAGCTGCCTGTGAAACATGCTTTATTTGTTCAATAATAATCATGATCATGATCATCTTTATTTCACCTCTTTCCACTGGCATATTGAGACTTCCCCCCTAATTGCACCCAAAATTCAGCAGGTTCTTGACCCTCAGCTATGACCTGCTTCTCTCTCTTAGAGATGAGGTCAGACAGAGATTTTCCCATCTCTCTCTCATCCCCGCTGCAGCCCTGTAGGAAAAAGAGTTCTGTAAATGTTCTAGTTTCTACAGACACCTGAATCCTGTTGTTTCCACACACTGCTATTGGAGTGTCAGGTCTTAATATAAATGCCTGATCATAGATTGATGTTCTGGCAAGACCTGGAGTGGCCAACAGTAATCTTAAATTGCCAGTGTAGATGCATGGTTTTATATTCAAAAACAAGCAGAGGAACACCTCATTCTGCTTGTTTAATAAATACGTTCAAATAAATGGGTTCTTCTGCTTAGATGGAATAAAAACCTGCAGCCACACTACATGTTGCATCTAAAATTAGACACCCATGGCCTAGGCCAAACTAACCACTCTAGAGAGTAGCATTACACTGACCACAAAATCAAGCACCAGCATATCATTTTATGATAGTACAGATCATTATTAAAGCCAATTATGTTTAGCAAGATTGTAAAACAATTTAAGATGCTATGTAATATGCTGCCTGATGTAAAACTGGCCCCACTGCTTCTATTTATGGAGGAAAAGGATCATTTGTACCTGATCAGAATATCTATTGATTTATGCGAATGTATTTGTGAGTCAGTGGTTAGGCCAATCAATCTTTTTCCACCATAATAAAAAAAAATGGATCCAATCATTGTTGCTGATTTTCTGATGGCTGACTTGGAGCTGACACTGACCTTTCCACACCACAGGTAACAACAGGAGGCAGTGCTGAGCACGAATACGTCATTGGAGTTGAGTGAGGAGGAGCGGGGAGACACCTCAATTGCACGTGTGTTGAACTCATTCGAACCGTGAACATGGAACAGTCTTACTGCTGGCTGAACGTAGTTGGAGTCGTCTGTGGAACTTCCTTCCTAAGAACAAAATATATAATTTCAATGAGCTATGAGAGTTAAAATGTCTTAGGGCTCAACAACTTGTGAAACCCACAGCGTCCCAATAATAGGGACACAGAATTTAGTAACATATTTCCATAAACCCACCTCATAAATCACCATCTTGCCCTTGAAAATAGCCATGAGATGCATGGGCTCCTTCCCCATAGGCACGCGAACCTGCACCGGCTCTCCATTATACTTCTGATCCAAAATGACAGCCTGATATGCAGAAGCTGTCAGTTCTGCTGTGCTTGCATGGCGGCCCTGCAAGAGTCCCAGATAAAGTACATTAGAATTCATGTTTGTATACCCGTCACCTTGGAAATGAATGCTGATCTTGATGCCAGCTTGCTGACCAGATGCTAGTCACACAGATAGATATGTAGATAGATAACTTATGACACTTACTTGCCAAATGTACAAAATGTAGTGCATTTTGCCGCTGACATCATACTTGTAGAGGATAAGGTAGCAGTCACTACCGTAGAAGTGCCCCAGCCATTTTCTGTCCACAGGACTCAGCTCATTGTTCTCTATCTTCCAAGTCTGAGAGAGAAATAACACAAGTCTTTGTTTAACCTGCTCCCTGCTGGCATTGGTAGTGGGTCCACCCAATTTACATTTTCACTTGAATCAACAGAGTGGAGCAGTAGTATTGATGTTTCAGTATGCAACACATTCAAAGGACAGATATTGATCTACTGTCTTTCTTAAACAGGTCATGAGGTTTTTTCATCGTTTAAATTCACTTTCATTCTCACTGATGAAAAGACAGTAAGCAGAGCTGGAGGTGGCAGAATTTAAAGATTTGCATTGAAAATGACAAGGAAGGACAGGATCAGGTTTATTAGAGGGACAGCTTGAGCTGGACCTTTTGAATGAAAAATCGGAGGTGAGATTTTGTTGGTTTGGACATGTGCTGAGGAGAGACTCTGGGTGGGTTGGGAGGAGGATGCTGAGGAGAGACTCTAAGATATTACCTTTCATTCTAAAGGGCCTTGAATAATCTAGAATTTATATGAATATTTAAAATGCCTGCTTAAGGGTAACATGGCTCAAAGGCTAGTTTCCGAATCACCACAATTTACTTATAAGCTTGCTTCATAGGTTTTCTGTAAACATAACAAAATATTTTATTAATAACTTACCTCTGCTTCACCTGAACCATCATCCACCATTTTCTGCTGAGCTGCTATGTCAGGCCTGGCATGCATTGAAGTGGCATCAAACTTTACCTGCTCAACCTTGGCTACAGAAAATAATAAAAGCACAGAAATAGAATTGCTTACATAATGGTTCATAGAAAGCTTTATGTTTTTTATACAGATAAAATGGTTACTATTAATTACTTCTACCATGCTCACCTATTTTTCCTGGATTGTGTGTAGTGCCCAGTCCAACTGTCTGCCCCTTCACTGTCCATTTCTGGAAAAGTTGCTTGAACACTGCAGACTCAGAGCCATCATTCACTGTTTCCACATAGGTGGATGGAGGATAAGATTTAGCTTTTTTGTACGCCTAAAGACAAAGAAGATGAAATTAACTAAATGTTTCTTTGCTTGTGCATGTTGCAATTATATGGTAATTGCAAAATAACTTTTTTTGCATTAATGGAACTAAGTGCAAGAATAATCTACAACAATATCCCTTTTGAGAGCATAAATAAAAAAGTATATTTATCTCTCACCTCGGCCATGTTAAGTGACTCTGTTCTTTCTGCCTTTGAAGCTTTCCTTCCCTTCCAAATAAAGATCCGGATTCCACCTTGGTCCAGCAAAAAGCAGTCCTATGACAGTGGTATAGACATGTCTTTAATGCAACATAGCATTTATACAATGATCTGTTCAGGACACTGTAGATGATTTAAATGTGCTCAGCATGTCTTTTTGTAACCTTGAACTAATGTGAGCACATTTATTAAATCTAACCCTAAACCTAATCCTTAACATAACCTTAAACTAGATTTTAAGCTAAAATCCTAAACCTAAAAGTGATGTTGATATTCAGTTGAGTTTCACATTATAGTTGATTAATAAATTCAAGTATCTGTACTAGAGAGGACCATAAAAATAAAATGTGAATTATTTTTGTGGTAGAATGCTTCTAAAAAAACATTTTCTTCCTTAAGAAGCTTCACATAGAGGTTTTAAATTTGATTTTAGGCACTTGATGAGCAAGACAAGGGAATTCCTTTAAAGCATGAGAAATAAACCTTGACAGGACTGGGTTCTATGTATTTCTCTTCAAATGTTCATGGTTGTCAGCTGCATGTTTTTTCTACACAAAAATGCACAAAAGTTTGTGCTGTTACTGTGGGACATAAGATGTGAGCATATAGTTTTGCTTCTCTTTGGCTTCCTTCTTAATTTAGCATCGGTTTGCAGATCAGACCACAGAGTTAAAGTTTGACTTTCGGTAACTTAGAACTGCCTCAAAGGAGAAGTCAGTTTCATTCCTGCTATCCAAGGGTTATCTTGAAAATCTTTCTGTTGTAGTTTTACAATTACCTTGTTATTGATTACTGTAGGCTGCTTATCATGCTTCATATTATTTTATGAGCCTAAGTATTTTATCACAGGCAAGGTCAATCCAGCAGGGGGTCAGTGGAAAATTCCCTTGCTCCTTTACATGGATGTAAGGTTTGATATTTGTCTATTGTATTGCTTCAGAGCACATCCTTTGCATAGAGATGTTCCCCTTTCTGAGAGTTGTAAAATATATATAACTGAGAATTTTTTTACATAGGTTGTTGCAATCACAAACCCACATTTCAAGGCATTTGAATGGTGCAACTGGATGGAGGTCATGTCTTCTTGCTGGACTCCTGACAAAGTTCAAGAAAGCAGGACCGACCTGCAGCTCTCTGGTTGGCAAGGCTGGCTTAGTAACTTTGACTTTTTTTGGGGACAATGTTGGTCAACTGCAGGCATCTGCCAGCTCACCTACATAGAACTCGACAGTCAATGTCCTCCTTTTGTGCTATTTACTAAATGTCAGTTGTATCAATTCTTACTGCTTGAATGTTAAGCTAGAAGCTCTTCACAGATGTAGGGTAGATGGATGCTATTGTTAAATTGTCATGATAAATACTATATGCAGTGCTACAAGTTAGTTTTAGTTTCCTCTTTTTAGACTTTATCTAGTCAGCTGCTGTTCCACCCACATGTTTTTTTTCTACACTGTGCTCTGATGGTTTTAGAGATATGGCAGCACTCCTGCATCCACGCCCATTTAGTCTCCATTCAATGAGCCTGGACACATACAAAACATTTCAAAATGTTTCATATGTGTCAGTGCGGAGATGAGAAATATGATAATATTTGTTGTTATTGTGATAAATTACCTCTCAGAATGACCATATCTCAGTCTGAGCATATGGTAAATTTAAGATGGTATTTTAAGAACAGTCACCATCACATTTATCATTATTAAGAGACCATCGTTGTTGTAGAATTTTTGTGCATTTAAACTGTTGGATTAAAAACATTGCATCATAATTTTCACTGTAAATAAATACATAAATCTAGCACTCCTGTCCCTTGGAACTGGTGTCAGATGTGTTTTAATTTTTTTTTTCCAGAATTAGCAGTTTCTTACCTCTTGTTTCAGCAGATCTTGTGTTAAAGGCTTCACTGCCACTTCCTGGACCACAAGGCTGCCAGAGGCATCTGAAATACTTTACAGAACATGTGGAATGAGTGCTGGATCTGGGTCTAGATACATATAGACCCATAGGCCTAACTATATAATAAAGGCCTAACTGTTAATGAGCCCTTAATCAATGAGCTGTTATTCAAGCAAATTTGACAAAAGAAAATGTGCATTAAAGTACGAATTCAAAGTGACCATACTGAAAAAGTTTAATGCTGGACTTCAGCTTCTCATCAACCACCTCATCAGGAATAGGCTCTTTAATTTCCTTCCTTACTCCCAAGACATGATTCATTATTTTCATGGCCTCTTCAGAAGATTGCTCGTTGTCTCCCTCCACCACAGTGACCTGGGCTCGACCTCCTCTCTCTCTGTCACGGATATCCTTTGCCAAATTCATACCCTATGAGGACAGCAGTCATCAGTTCTGAACTAGGCTTGATTTACTTTGACATACAAAAGAACATTCTTGACATACGTGTGCCTGTGTAAGTTTCCAGAAGACCGGATGTTTACCTTCAGTCTCTCCATGCGGTTGCTCTGAGGACCATTCCACTGAATGATAAGTTTTCCCAGGTCTAGCAGGAACACGTCACCTTTGTTGAAGCTGCTCCAACTCATATCCACCTGAGCACAGAGCCAAGCCAGTTTGAACAAAAGGCCCTTCAGTATTTAGTCTCATTAGTTTTCGTGAAGCCATATATGGAAAAGTGAATTATTGTCCAAGCATGAAAAAATTGTGATCACAGCACTTATATTCATCACATTGTATAATGTGATGGCTGCATGAAAAGTTGAGAGATTTTGTTGATATTTTCTTTATACCTGGTGATTAAGTACTATGAATCAGCAGACAGATGGATTAAATTACATATTTTGATGATTTTCTTTGTCAAAATACATTACTATTACTTTACTTTACATTACTAATTTTTTAGATTTTTAGTTCTTCATTTGCCCATAAACACGCTGCAATGTTTTTATGCAATATTTATATTTTCATAGATAGTCAACTAATGCATTTTGATCAGGGGTACCCAAACTTTTGCACGTGTCTATATTTACCCATTTCACACCTCTTTTACACATTTTTTAAAACATGGGGAATGGCATTTAGTCAAACTGCCAGAATCAGACCTGCACCAAAAACTGCAGTGTTCTCCTCTGCCTTCTTTTAAACGCTTGTACTTTTTTAGCACTTTCAGTTTTACTATGTTTTATTCTATTTTGTCTATTGTTTTATTGAAATGTAAAAGACAACTGCATGACACAAAAACAAAAGAACAAAATAATGATAATAATTGTTATTAAAAATAATAATAACAACAACAACAACAACAACAACAACAACAACAATAATAATAATACTAATTATAATATAATTGTTGTTGCTGTTATTATTATTATTATTATTATTATTATTATTATTATTATTATTATTATTATTATTATTATTATATTGTTACTCTGTTACTCTGAAATAGTTATGACAGTCTGAGGTACTAACTCTAGGTGAGAAGATTCTAGTTTTGACTTCCTCTGTGTTTTTCTCACCTCTCCTGCAACCACATGCTTCTTGCCCTTGACGTGCAGCAGTCTGCGGACATTGTATGTGTTGGTCTCCACTTGTTTCATCCCCGAAGCTACACCTCCTTTCTTGTAACTGTGATGAAAACGGCAGTGTTTTGTCACAAGGTTATATGGTCCTCAGACAACTAAGTGATATAAAAAAAATATCAAGCTTTTAAAGAGACTCTTCCACCACAGACACACTATCTGTCCAAATGTTCTTCAGCCACTCAGTTTAGAGATGAAGCCGCTTGTATAATCTTCATAGGAATGCACCAATAATAGAATGGGATGTAAAGTGTTAGTTAGAGCAGTGGTTCCCAACCACTGGGCCACAGAACGGAATCAGTTTGTGTGTCATTTGTTAAAATCTATACACTTTACAGAACTGAAAAGATTGGTGTTGCTGCCAAGGAAAAACAAATTCTTAAAAAATATTTTTGGGGCAGCTGGATGACCTAGTGTTTGTTGCCCATATGATCAGAAGGTTGTGGGGTTGAATCCCAACTGACAATGTCATCATTCCTGAGCAAGGCACTGTCCCCACACACTGTCCCTCGTTGGTGGCAGCATGCTGCTTCACTTGGTGAATTGATTTAATGTAGAGAAAGAATTTCACACTGTGTACTGTGTGACTATAAGGGTTCACTTTACGTAAGACACTGAATGTGCAGGTGTCTACAAACCTTTGGACATATAGTGTAGTAACTTTTTACCCAGAAGGGCACCCAGAAATAAAAAAAACTCTTTAATTAGTGGAACTGATTAAAAGCAAAGATTTTACATGATGCCATTTTTGAAGTATCCTTGGAACGTGGGACTCTCATAGCCTTGGGCCTCCCGATGCTGCACTGCCATTCCCCCTAGGTGATCGTCCATCATGGTGGTATATATGGCAGCAGCCCCCTGCTCATCCACAGACGTTGACTTGCCCAGCCAATAATGTATGTCATAAGTGAAGGAGCTGCTCGTCTTTGTCGTCTGTCAGAATGGGGAAGCATATTTGAGTTATTTTTATTGTGGATTTAGTATTAGCTGTTAAAGGCACCACATGACTGATATATTGCAGAAAATACTTACATGTAGTATTACATAGCTGTCTCCCTCATAAAACTGTCCATATGTTTTAGGTGGGCAGGGCACCAGTTCCATACTCTGATAAGTGATAAAACAGAGGTCTGATATAAGTGGAGTGATAACAGATTTACAGTGAGAGAAAAAAGTAACATTATCTTAATGTCATGAGTAAGACTTTAGTTCAAATGTGAGTGCATCTCTGCACACCCTCAACCCTCACCTCCACTCTCCATATCTGCAGTCCTGGTGTGGTTTTATTGAGGACTTTTGGGACTTCGGTCTTTACTTCGACTTGTGGCATGATGCCAGCTTCAGAATATGCAACCTACCTTAAAGATAAAAACAAAGGTATTGTAATTAGTACATTAGGGGAGACTTCCCCATAGTTTAATTCTAAACAAACAAAGCTTTTTACTTTTAAATCCCCACATACATTACAATTTTGTCTAGCTAAATCCAAGTTTTTCATGTCAAAAACTTCTAAAGCCAATTTAAAGCTCTCTCACACATAGTAATTCACAGATATTCTTCCTCTTTTGTCTTTTAAAGTTTTCATTTTTGTTTTCAGATTAAATTCTACTTTCTGGTGTTACTCCTGAGTGAGCGACCCTCCTCCTGTGAGGCTTTCTATCAGTCTAAAGTTGTTCTCTTGGTCATCTAGGGTAAAAGCCGGGTGCAGTTTATAAGCGGCCTTTCCTGCTTAAAGCAAGCAAGAGTTCAACATGCACTTCCTCTCCTTCAGCAACGAATGAGGCTTTATTTAACACAGTGGCTGTGAACTCTTTAAAATAAAAACGCCAGACTTTCTTGGAGGTGGGAAGATTCACTTTTGGTTCTATAGAAAAATTGATGCTTCTCTAAATAACATTTTTGTGAAAGATATATTCTGTTCTGTCAATGCTGAGTCATGCGTGTCCATCGAATCAGATTGGTGCTTATGGATATGCTACAGTATTTGGTTAGAAAATGTTCTAACATTATTTCTAAATTATGTTCAGTAACTGTATCTGAGTCACAGTGACATATTGAAAAACATAAGGATGTTGAGCCACACGGCCCTTGGTGGAAATGTTCTTGTAACTTCTCCATCATTTCTTCCTTATGCTGTTCACTTTCTGCAATTGTGACTTCAGCTGTTTGTGAAACATTGCAATGGCTCAAAAGGCCAAATGTTTATATAAAGTATTAATATGAAATGCAGTGTTCATGAATAAATTAAATATACCCCCTCCAGGTCATAGTTGTTCATTGGAGGAAGTTGCAGTTTGTAAATGTTCCACAGGAAGTATGGTCTATGATAAGCATAGAGCTGTAAAGCTTCACCACACTGTTTGTTCAGTGCATCTCTTGTGCTTCCACACCACCCAGCTGTTTCAATATGCTGTGGCCCATTTGTTTGGTGAGAGTAAAACTAATCAAGCCTGTAGCATAGCTTCTCGCTTCTGCATAGAGACACCTATTCATTACCACCCCTAAGCCTCAAAATCACATGACCAACGCCCACTTGAACTGCTGTTGTTACCAACCATGCTTGTGCTGTTTTTGGATGATGAACAGGGCAGTAGAGTCTAACCTGCTAATACTTGCGTGGATCTGAGTCAGTCTGTGTACCCTTGCTTAATAGATGTCAACCGCCTCAGTCATTCATAGTTACTAATATCTGAATTTTGATGGTGTTGTATGTTGAAACAATTCTATTCCATGACATTATTTAGTCTGAAAGACAAAATCTGACAAAAGCCTTGACCAGGGTGTGGCTATTCTAGAGAGGAACTGCTCCCTGGAGCAATATGGAACAGTCGTAGAAATTGACTCATGGTATTTTTTTAACATTTCATCTTCATTTTTGTCACTGGAATGGTTCATTGTAGGACAAGTTGCTGATGCAAATGTGTTAAATTTGTTACCAGCAGTGGTAATAGGAGCCAGTGGTTATCTATGTTGGACATCTATAGGGTAATCTGCTTTAATCTCAATTTTCCTTACAACACCCTGCAATTATACCTCTGCCATAGATGAAAAAATATATTTTAAAATAGTGCTTATTAAAATATATAATAACCTTATAAATCAATGTCTTAAATGCAAGGTTTTTTATTTCTTAAACACTTACAAGTGTGGCCCATTTCACATCAGCTCACTTGTTTACATTTTAATGTTTTATTTATGCAGAAAAAAATTATGGAACGGATGTCTAGAGCTATTTTTACGAATCATCTTTTTTGTACGATACAAGAGTGAACAAATCATGTTTAACATTTGACACACTGACTGAAGTATCTATGAGCTTCAGTGTGGAGATAAGACTGATTCCTCACTGGACTGTTGAGCTTAGGCCTGGATTTGATGGCTTGCTGTAAAAAGGGAGGGGTATAGCAATATAGTTTATTCAGCCACAGGAAGTTTTTGACTCCCCAATGACAGCCTCGGTACTAACAATAAAATTGAACCAACCTTTTAATCTCTGCCTGCTGTGCTAGAGCGTACGCCCCCGTAAATGAATAATCTCAGAACATATCTTTTAGAATATAATTCCTTAGTTGATTCACCTGTAGCATCACCCCCAGCAAACAAGTTTGTCAATTTCTGTTTCATGGTATTGAATGGTGTTTGCATAGCTGTGTGTGCTTGGGTGAGCGTTAGAGCCAGAAGTGAATGTGTTGGACTATTATGTAAGGTGGTTTGATAGAGCCTCGTGAGGGGTACATGCTAGCTTTGCCGCCTACATGTTATTTAATTTTATTGTCTCTTCCATAGGGCCCCACCTCTTCTTTTTCCAGACCAGTCTTTTGAGAACAATCCCTGAATCCTTTAAACTCAAAATTTTAGCCTCAAATCCACACCATGGCTGCTCTTGGTATAGTACAGCTCATTATTCTGTGGCAATGTATAAACTGGCTAACAACGGAGAACAAAATCAAAGACAAAGCCATAAATATAAGACACTGCTCATAATAAGCGTCTTTAAAAGCTTATACAAAGTAGCTACATCCTTAGTGAAAGGAATTCTGTTAATGCAATTGGTGACAGTATTTTCCTTTATACTTGATTACCACAAGGAAAATAAAGCATGTTTATAGCAACAACTACCAAACCACATCTAAATGGTACACTGTCACTGGTGCACTGCACCCGATAAGAACCTATTAAACTATCAGGAATTATTTAATGGGTAATCAGTAACCCATTATGCTTCTGATGTGATTATGAACAGACCAACAGAAAGGGTATTAAATGACTAAAAAACATGATGTTACATCAAGAGTTAAGAATGTTTTCTTACTCCTGTGGAGTCCCTATTATTATAGAAAGAGATTTTGTTACTAGGGTTCAAATTAACTCATAGTTCATGTTTGTGGCGACAGTGTTGGGCAAGTGCCATTGTGACTTTTATCGCAATCATTTACAGCATGTTCTCTCAAATAGAACAAAACCCAGCTCTATGCTTGAGCATGCGTATGCAACAAATATATATTTATATATATATATATTTCACCCAAATACATCAACATCTTAAACTCTAATGACCCCCTAGTAGATCCAGATTTTCAGTCCACTGTGGTAACTACAGATATTACCCAATACGTCCATAGTAACTGAATAATTCTGTTATCCTGGATAACAGACCTTTAGATTAATAACTGAACAATAAGTAATACTAGTTAACAGTAATATAATGTAAGATTTATTAGTGAAAATGGCTGTTATTAACACTAGTGCATGTTTTGATGGAGAGCATTTTTTAAAAGAGCCCTGCAGGAAGGCACTTACCTAACTAGAGAGGAGCTGCACGGAGAGGAAATACGGGATCGAACAGATGGCGCCGGAGTGTCCGTAACGCTCACTCCCTGCTTTACAGCACCTGCACTTTGCCTCTCGCTCTGGTTGTCCTTCTCCAACCACTCAGGGCCATGCAGGCCTTTTATGGCAAGTGTAGGGAACGTGCATACAGGTGTGTTTGGCATTATCTGCCTGACAGGTATTAACTATCAGCTTCACAACCTCCAGCAAAACCACCACCCGGATATAATCACCCCACCTTATGTACTGTGTGAACTGACAATGCTGAAATACCTGTAAAAATAGGGATGCACTGAATCTTCTCCTTTAAAATGTGTGTCATTTCCACGTTAAAAAATGATATCAAAATGTTTGCTGAACGTAAATAACGAGACAAAACTATGTATAGAGCGTATAGAAAAGAATCATCATCTTATTGCCTTGCAGTATGAAATGAAGACACACACAAACAGACAGACACAAACAAACAATTTTTAAAACTTTACTTACAACATCCAACAGAAAGATAGCAAAAATGAGCAAAAATGAAACAGAATCACTCCCTCCCTAAAACTGCTAATAACTAATCACCTTTTCCATTGCAGATCCAGCTAACTGGGTTCAATTATAATCAATATGTTCTAATCATTTTATTAGTCATAAAAATCATAAAAATTCCTGGATCAATTCAGTGTTTGGTAGTGCTACTAGCAAGACACAAAAATAAGGTCTCTAAGAACAAGGGCATTAGTCAGCAGATGAATACGATACAATTTCAGGCTTTATCAGTCGTTAGGACAACAGTAAAGCCTATAATTACGAGACAAAGCGTGGCCATTGTGTGCATGTGACACCAATATTTCATCTGGTCCACAAATGTAGCTTGCATGTGAAGAAAAATAACACTCCTCTAGAAAGTTTAAGTTTAGATTGAGCTTTCCCAAAATGCACCTTTAGGGTTCTGATGCTAAGTGGAAAGAAGTGTTCTGTCAAATGTGAACAAATTCCAACTATTTTAGCCAATAAAGAGTGACATGGTGGCACAGGGGTTAGCACTGTTGCCTCAAAGCAAGAAGGTCCTGGGTTCTACTCCCAGGTTGGGCGGCGGATCTCTCTGTGTGAAGTTTGCATGTTCTCCCCGTGACTGCGTGGGTTTCCTCCCACCGCCAAAAAGGGGTAGAGGGTAGGTTGAGCACACTAAATTGCCCCAGGTGTGAATGTGTGTGGCCCCGCAACATGCTGGCGATAGCAGCTGGGATAGGCTCAAGCCCCCCAAGTGCAGGATAAAGGGTTAGAATATGGATGGATGGATGATCCAAATAACACCATACCTACTAAAGCATGGAGGTGGTAGTGTCTCTCTGTTAAGGTGTTTCTCTGCGGCAGGGACTGGGGCACTTCTCAAGATAGAAGGAAATGTTGATGGAGCAAATTACTGTCAAGTTCATGAGGAAAACCTGTGGTGCTCTGCCAGAAAGTTGTCAATCTTCAAACATGTCAGACACCTAAAGCATGAACTAACCACACAGTGGTTGAAGGAAAAAAAAAGATGAACTCGTGTGGTCTAGTCATATTCCAGACTAAAACCCTTTTAAAAATCTGTGGACTGATGATCACAATCCAATTTGAGCTTGAACAACTCAAGAGGAGTGAGCAAATAATGCCCAGTGTAGATGTGCAAAGTATCTCAAGACTGTAATTAAAGCAAAAGGTTGAACCATTGCCATCATATCTTTCACTTGGATTTCACAAGTTATGAGGAATTAATATAGATTTTTTGGGTGCCTTAATTTTAGGCTACAAACAAACTGCTTATTCTAAATGAGTGATTCTTTTTTACACTGTTAATATATTTTATTCAATTATTCACTGCAGGGTTGACTATTGCAATGCTCTCCTCACTGGGATCTCCAAAAATCTATCAGACAGCTCCAGCTCATTCGGAATGCTGTTGCCTGAGTTCTAACCTGATCTAAGGAAAGAGTACATTACGTCTATCCACAGGTCATTGCTCTATTCCCAGTTCAGTACAGAAGTGACTTCAAAGCATTATTCAATGTGTACAAATCACTCAATGGATTGTGTCCTACATGCATCTCTGACATGCTTGAAGAATAGATTTCTGGTAGGTCTCTTATATGAGAAGTTGGTGGGAAGATATGAAACTGTAGTTTTAATAATCTGCTAAAACTGCACTTTTCTTTTTTTGAACTTTCAATTATCTTCCATTTATTCGATTACTTATTTTATTCATCCCATTCTATTTTATTTTGTGGAATTTTTTGTATTTTTTATTTTATTTTCTATTTCTGTAAAGCACACTGATTGACATTTTGTGTATGATAATATGCTATATAAATCAACTTGACACATTTGAAACAAGTAAATTGTCACTGTTGGTGCCAAACCTCAGGCCTCACAGAGTTGTTACAATACAGGAAAAGGAAAAAAAAATCATTAAAAGAGTTTGAAACATTCTATTCTCAGAAATTGTAAATGTTTCATATTCACTATTTTTACATTTTGCTTAGAAATACCATTTGATAAGGGACACATTGTAACAGTCATTGGTTTAGGTAAAATGTATCAGATGAAAAAAGCTAAGTAGAATTAGTAACCCCGAAGTGAAAGGGTTAAACATTCAAGAAATCCAGGTTAGCTTGAATCTAGCTTGTTTTGGTTTTTTTTCTTGATTTTTCTCTGATTTTTTTGTAATATTTTTGAAATAAGTCAGTTACTGTAAGGAAAATCCCCTTCAAATACATTATTTGTTCATTAATTTTAGGGAATTTAATCAGTATCTATGTATATAAAATATATATAAACTAATATTATATATTTCAAGTGAGGGAGGGAAGATTTACAGTTTAATATGTGTGCTAATGGAGCATTTTACAACTTATGTAAATGTAATTTCTTTCTCAAGAAGAAATTCAGTCCAGTTCAGTTTAGCTGCACAATTTTTAGAACTTTTCAACTGAGTAGCATGTCAGAAATGTAGCTCTAAGCCTCTTAATGAGTGAAACTGAGGCTGGCAGTGTCAGGAAAAACCCTTTAGATCATGAGAAAGAAACACTCAGACTGAGAGGAACAAAGACACAAAAACAAAAAAAACACAGACAGTGGAGATGTCTAGTATAATTGAACAGAGATCTCGAGACACCTGTCAAAAATGCAACAAACTGTGTCAGACATGGCCAGATTGCATGTTGGGGATCAGTGCAAGACATATGCAAACTGAAGACAGATAGATAGCTTTGATGTGTCAAGAGGTTGCTCATGAATTCAGTATTAAAGCAACACAGTTCTTGCAAAAGTTCCTCTGAATTCTGTAGACTGAATTCTGTATTTCATTTTAGCTTTTTTGACGGCTATTTTTTACATTATTTGAAAATGTCATTAAGTATGAAACATTTACAATTTCTGAGAATAGAATGTTTCAAACTCTTTTAGAGTCTATGTGACAGTAAATAGGCTGGAGCTTCAGAGTGGGAAACAGACCACCAAAGTGGGTTTGTTAGATGTACAGGCTCTCTTAATGGCCCCAGCTTTTGTTCATCTTAATTCATGCAGCAACTCAACACAGCGAATAAAATCGCTTATGAGAGCTGCATGGGAAAGTCTAGAATGAGGCTTCCGATTTATGACTCACAACGCACTCTGCAACCTCTGACCTGCCACATTCACATATACACACATCCTTTTGATGTTGTGGTGCCAAAGACTTTAAGATCACAACCTGGTAATTACTCACGCCTACCTAGATCTCCACCAGTGATCAAATACACATTGAGGCATTTATTCTTCTTAAAACACTGAATAAGTTTGCTTATCAAAGGGTTCAAAAGACTTTGACTCAACCACAGTTTTACACACCGCAGCATAAGTACAAGAATAATGTTCCTACCTGCTTCTGGCACTGTGTGTATGTATGTCTCCTTGGTAGCTGAATGCTGGGCTGTCTCACCCTCTGAACTTCAGCCTCAGCCGTGCCTCTTCTGAGCCTCACACTCATTAACCAGCTCTGCCAGGGAGAACAAGAGGGAGAGTGCGGGGCTCTGAGTGGCCAAATTTTGCCCACCATTGCCCCAGCGACCATCACCCCCTTCTGTCTTACATAATCCGGGACACCTGTTAGCTCCAACCTCTGCTTTCGTGCACAAGAAAATAAGTCTGCTCTCCAAATGACATCAAATATATACATTTTTCATGAATGTAAATTATGTAAACACAGCATCTGCTCTTTACATCATGTGAAACTTTCATGAACCACTGGGAAAATTACAAAATGGGTCTTTACTTTACCCTACATTGAAAGCTTTTGCCATTTTCTGTAAAGTTATTATTTAGAAGGTACTACAGCAACAATATGACATTCTAAACTGACTTAACTTAGATGTGCTCTTTGATTCCACATAAATAAAATATATCACCTTGAATCAAATATTGGCTCTCATTTTTTTGCGCATTGCAAAAATTATGTTGATGTATTAATAAATGTATAAATAAAATAAAATCACACCCGTATTTTAACCATCTGTCTAACTGTAAAGGATATGTTCCAAAGTATATTTATCTTTGTATTATTTGTTACAAAGTGGAATTTTTTTGTCACTATGCAACCTATTTTTGATAGACAAGTATCCTAACCAGTGACTTAATTAACTTCCTTTACTATTTGGAAATTCCTCCTCAGTATCCATAAGGGTAAGTGTCTAAGGGGTTAAAAAATACACATGTCTACAACTTGAAGAATTTGTCTTTATTTGGATACATATTTGAAATTTACAGGATTATCATACAACTAACCACACAAACAATAATACTATGTGCAATAAAAGCTCAATATGGTATGATCGGTAAATAAAATGAATTATTCTTAAATGTTCAAAAATGATGCAGGAAATAAACAAAATATAATAATGTATACTTATGGAACCCGAGAGAACAAAGTGTCTGAACTGAGTCCTTGAGGCAGTCATGTTCTGTTCTCAAGTAGAATGCCGATAAGCTAGCTGAGAAGATGGTGCATCCCTGATGGGCTGTAGCTATGCACTGTGCAGTAGGCTGGTTGTGCATGATACTTCTTTACTATGATGGTCTGAAGCCAGCTTAGGAGTCTCCAGAAAATGTTGGATTTGCAACCGTAGTTGTTGCTTTTTGGAAAAGTGGATTTTCACCCTGTAAAGACAAATAAGGCCCAGTGTGAAACAGCTGTACTGAAATATAATGGGCAAAACATACTAAACTAACAAAACATTTTAAATATATTTGTTAAACAATACTCCAAACCCCTAGCATCTAAAGTAACATGAATATTTTGTCATTTTTTAATGAATGAATCATGCTGTGAAGGATCAAATTTTACTATGGGATTTTACTATGTGAGGGGAAAATTAATTGGCAAGTCATGGAAATAAATCGACATCTGTGTTATCTGTGTGTAGCTGATGGAAGCCACCCTGGTGAAGTATGATGATCACGAACTGGATCTTTCTGTGAGTTGTGGGTGTATAATTGTATCAGTATTGATATGAGGGGCCCAATAAAGATTTTAGGTGCCACTAATGGTATGCCATGCTGTTCAGTTTGGTACTGACCTATTATGTAAATTCCTAAAGTCTAAAGTAGGTAAAACTAACCACTTTTGTTACATATCAGCACACCACATATTGTAAAATGCATCTACGCATTTGTCGCATTCATCCCCCTAACAAAGTGGGCAGCCACAGTGCGCAGCCGACAGAGGTGTGTGGGGATCAAGCCTTGTTTAGTAATTGGATTCAAACGTATGACCTTACAATAACAGGGGCTCTCTATAACCATCATCTGCCTCAGAGTTGGATGCTTGTGATAGGGCTCTAACCCACAGCCCAGAGCTGAAGAGTCTACTAACTGAAACAGCCATGCTAATGTATAATGACAGGTTATTATATCTAGGAAAACAGTACATACATCTGCCCATTTACTGCGCTGCTGCTCCTTCTCAAACCTCTTCCATTCTTTCAGGTCTTTAAGGTAAATAAGACCCTTGATGAGGAGAAGGATTAGAAGTCCAATCAGTGCCACAGCAGCCAGAGATCCACCAACGATGGCTGGTACATTCGGCCCCTCAGGACATTCTAAAACAAAAAGTATAGATTTGAAAATTCAACTTTTCAACCCAGTTGCCTGTCAAGTAGCTTATGCGCTCATTTTAAATGTCCTATCTATGAAACAGGGCCAGATTTGCACAGTTCAAGAAGTATTGCAGCCTTCATGGGTGCTTATTCCTGAAAAACTGTGAGAGCTGCTAGCTATCCAGGGACATTTCTAGATTCACTTTAGTGAGGCCCAAGCCCCTATAAAATACTACTGTGTCCCATTACAGTCACTAGGAAATAAACTTATAGTAACCTCACATTCAATCATTGCAAGTGTTTTCAACTAGGGCAGCCAAAGAAACATGCATTTTATGGACATTAGACAACTATATATATATATATATATATATATATGTGTGTGTGTGTACAAACATTTTACATTAAAAAAAGTAATAAGTCTCATTATTTACATGAATAGCGCTTTGTCACATAAAAAGTTACAACCCTCTCTTTAATACTGTTCTGCCCCGTTGACTAATGAATAAAGATGATGGGCAGCCCTCCTCATTATTTAGAGCATGCCCCAACTAACAGTGTTCAAAAGCCCCTGAAATGATCCATTAACTCTTCATTTTTGAAACACTTATCCTTCTGGTACATGTTTAGAACAGTTATCTTTCTGGTTTGGAACAGTTATCAGTGCCAAATTGTCCTTGTATGTCCATGTGGGATATCCTGCTGATCTATTACTTTCTCACTCTTACCTACTTTGTTGAGGATTTTGACAAAATACTTGTCAAACCCATCTTGCTCTGTCATCTTGAAGGACATCCAGCAGCCCTCATGATCTTTGACTCGACAGTCATTTTTATCCAATTTCTCCTCTACTGTGGCTTGAAGATGAGAGCAGGCTTTTGAGCAGTTGCTCTTAAATGGTCCCGCCCCAAAACCCAGACATTCAATACAGTTCCTGGTGTGTGGCATGGGGAAATGAATATCAGCATATCATGACTGTAGTTTTATTTTAATGAGCAAATTAATGAATCAATAATAAAAATAAAAATTCCATTAGTTTCAGAAATGTTTTACTTACGCAGACTTTTGGCATGGCAGCTGGCAAGTGTGACAGGTCTGACATTTAGGTGCCTTGTATCCCCTCTCACAAATACACTGGTTGCACTCACATTTTCCACGTCCATGGCACACAACACCACTTCTGGTCGTGCAGCCCTCGGTTGATTTTTTGCAGTGGCAGGCGGTTCCCTCAAAACCATCATTGCATACACACTTGCCACACTTGCAGTCACCATTACCTGAGAAGAGGTCAAGGAACCAACATGTAAAATCAAGTAGCCTGTGTGTGTGTGTGTGTGTGCGCATGTATGTGTGTGTTATTACCTCCACACTGTTTGTTCTGGTACTTCTCGCAGTGTTCGTCATCACATTCACAGTGGGACCCATAGTAAAATTTGCCTCCATCAGTCCGGTGGCACTTACACACCCCACACTCACATTCTCCACGGCCTTCACACTCGGTGCCGTTGTCTTTTCGGCACTGTGCTTTCAATGCACCCTCATCCTTCTGGCCCAAGCTGCACTCACACCGCTGCCCAAGGTGTCCAGTATTACATCTGTAATGACAGTGAACAAATAATTATCACACATCATTTGTGTTGAGTAGCCCCAGTTTGAACATTGTATATATAAGTTTGAAACAACCAATGTTCAACAGGTGGTGATCTTCCTCTACCTGCAGGTGCCGCAGACGATAGACCCCTGTCTGTTACAGTGCTCATGATTTGGGTTTGGCTCGTTGTCGCACTCACACTTGCATCGTGTTTTAACAAGTATTTTCATCTTTTCACTGAAGCCCAAAGGTCCAATGTTGAAGCTCTTTGAGTCAATGCATGATGATGCTGTCACAGTCACTTGAAAAGTTACCTGGAGAGCAAAGCATACTCATAAAAATGGAACATAGTGTTTAAATGAAGCTAGATTATAGGCTGGCCAAATAGTTTGTGTCCTTTGATTTTACTTCACTTCAAAGAATATGTTGACAGAAAACTTTGTTTGCACAGAACATACATTTATTTTATGTATCAAAAAATATTAACATGATGCACAAATTGAAATTCATTTATTTAGCACAGTGTAAGTTGACAGGTTTAGTAAACACTACTTTTATATACTTACTTTTGTTTTAGAAATGAGACTGATAATTAAACATTATCTGCCATGATGGTTTAAGATAACATATGATGAAGTAAAGAGTTATAAACTGCACTGAAAAATAACTTCTGAATAGTCCAAGGTTCTCTCCAGTTTGTTCATTTTTGCCACTACGTGTTTTGGTCATCCCTCTTCACGCATCATTCTGCTGCTTTTTACAAACATGTGAAAATAAATTGGTTCCTTCCTTCCTGGTTTACTGTGAGGTCTAGCACTGAACAGGTGTGGATCCTCTCTGGACCCCCATCCTAGAGTTTCACACAGCCCCATAACAGACTTGTAGAATTGTTTTTAACTGCTCTGGTAAGGATTTACTTGGTTTGGGCTTTGCCTCTTGCATTTTGTCTTGAAATAAATCTACTCAGTGTTTTCTGCATTTGGGTCCATATCTGAGGATAATTACATTTGTTGATTTGTTTAATTTGATTAAATTGCACCAAATGCAGAAATTATTTAGTGTGAATTATTTTAGTTAAATTTGAAGTAGCTCTAAAGCATTCCGTCATAGGGGGGCATAGTTAGCTTTCCCAACTGTGAGAATCTTAAATCAAACACTACAGGAGGCCAGGATTTCAAAATTACTTAGTAATACTTTACTGTCATATGATTTTGACATAACTATGCTATAAGCGTGGGGTGGTAGATGACATATGCTATCCTGAGATGCCATAATGTTTTTATTATAGCCATAAAATAGCCATGTCACAACATAGGCAATAGAGCATACGTCAAAACAATGACCAACAACGGTCCCACAACAATGGTTTAATAATGGACATAATTACTAATGGGCTATACAATATTTGTGGTGAAGTTTTTTTAGAACTGGATACTGGCATGGCAGATTTTTTGTGTGACAGATTTTTTTCTGACAGACCTATTGACTGACTGCAAAATGTACTCAAAGACATACAATTCAGACAATATTATTATTACACCATAGGGTATTAGCACTTATACATTTATTTTATAAACTGCAGATTGTTTAAAGCATTAGGAAGCTGTTGAGTGAACAATTATGAATGAAAATGTATAATAATAATTTCCTTTTATAACATGGGAAGTCTTCATTTAACTTAAATTGAATGTGTGACAATGCATGTTTGACATCCAATTACCGTAACTGATTGTGAGATAATGCAGAGTAAAATTCTAGAACATCCTTTAAGTTTAAAGGCACCGTTTAACTGTTTCATCCCATGGGCTGTCACATAATAGTTTGTTAAATATCTAGCTGTTGTCTGGTGATCTACATTGTAATTACAATTATATTAAGTGGCTTATAATTATATTAGGTCCTCATGAGGTAAACATGATAGTAAAAAATTGTGTATTTTTAGTAAATATTAAGTGAGTAACATGGGTAAAATGTATAAAATCTCAGTGGGTGATATTTCATCTTAATCAGAAAAGATTCAGATTTTTCTTATCTCAGTGTAAGACCTCCATAAAATACATACACAAGATTAACTTCCCAGTGGAAGATCCGAGAACAAAATAGACTCTGAACCTTTTTAACCAAGCTGGCGCTCAATTAGCATGCCATGATTTTTACACTAAAGCAAATCAGGATCATCTTATTTTGCCTATGCTTTGTAAAGGTTTCCTACCAATTTTCCAATGTTGACATTATTGCAGGTTCCCTTTTCACTAGGTGTCGTCCCTCCATCACAGTCTGAAGTGTATGTCACTTTAATACCTTCTGGAAGACTATCATGTGTCACAATTATGTTGGAGGAGAGTTTCTGTAAAAACAAAAATGACTCTTGAGAAATCTTCACTCCAAGATGTTTATAACCAACCAATTTTGTCTGGTGTTCACACAAATAAAATAAAACAACATTAAAAAGAAACTCACATTGTATGCATCCACTATTAGTTTTACGACATTGCTCGAATCATTGCTTAGTACTCCAACAGCGGATTTGGGAATCAGTTTGCTCAGCTCCTGTAAACAATACACTGTTAGATTATCAAAGGTCAAATGTGGTACTCAGAGTACCAGATGTATACTTTAAAAGAAATTTGGGCTGCTGTTTGATTTGGGCTGCTGCTATTCCAACTTTTCTTGGAGAAATATATTCACTCCTCGGCAGGCCACTTCTAATTGTAGGTGATATTTACTGAAACATGTCTTATTGTAAGTTTTCTCTTACAAAAACACCTGTGTGATGGTGTTGGATTGAGTGTAAGATCACACCTCTTCTAACTGTGTTAAACCTGTGTACTTGGATACAATCTGGGTTTGATTATTATTCCTTTGGGCACAGTTCCCTTAGGCGGCGTAGTCGTATTGTTGACTAAATTCCTTTAAAAATTTTGAACAAGTTTAGCATGATGCAGTATTCATGTTACTCACGGTGTATACATCTGCCACTTCCTGTGTGACTGCAAAAATTGGCTGTATGTTTTTTTCCTCCAGTTTCCTGGCCACCTGTCCAACTGATGGGTAGTCCTGACAGAGAAATTCAGGTTGATATGAGACATGGTATCATAACATGGAATCCTCTACAGAAAGACATGCTCAACAAAGTGTTCAATATCAGGCTGTACAAGGGCTGTAATTCATTTATTATGGTCAATAACTTCTGTATCTCCTTGTAAGTGACTGGAAGTGACATACCCAAAGGTTGCTCTTGCTGTACATCTTTTCGCTGTTCAACTGGCAGGACCCTTGATTTGGTTCAAGAATGCCAGCGAGCTTCCCATCCCCTGCCATATGAAAGCCAGCATCAGTGGCCAGCACCAACAGACGGGTGCTATCGCCCCAGCCAATCTCCCTCTGCACATTGGCAAAAAATCCAACAGTCAACAACTCTTTGCAGTAAATGTTTACATTGTACACCGCAATTAAAAATTTACACTGTACATAGGTTGATGTTTCAAATATGTCAAATTATTTTAGATGAATAAAACGTGCTGACTTTACTTAAAGTAATGAATATAGTCTCACTTCACAAGTCACAGCTTGCATGATGGCATCCAGACTTCCTTCAGGTGTATCCAGGTTGCCAGATATGTACTGCTTAGATACCATGTCTTTGAACGTATCTCCTTTATCTGTCAGACTGAGAACATGCTTATAACCAAATGCTGGCTGACACTGAGTTTCTACCCGTGGACAGGGCTTTTGAAGCTTCTCTTTGTTTGTGTCCGTAAATGGCAGAAGAGTCTTGTCAACAAATGAGCCAAAACCTGCAATAAACAAAGCAGATCAATGCATCAGTCTCAACTGAGCTGGAACTAATGCTTTCTATTTCAATGTCCCTGTCACATGCCCTCTTACCTATTCGTGCATTTCCAGTGATTTTTCTTAGTTTATCAAGCAGTGTTATCCCCAGGTCTTTAACATTCTTCAAATCATCATTCATCGAATAAGAGAGATCCATAAGGTAGTACAGGTCAACAGGGTAACCCTCTGCCCTCTTAAAGTAAAGTTTAAAAGTGTGGGGTTTACCTGAGAAAACAAGGTATAATAAATTTAATGTGACTTCTACTCATAAGTAACACAAAAGAACACCAGTTTCACAATAAAATTGCTAAGTTAGTGCTGTTTTTTTAACACAGCTTCACAAATTTATAGGTGCCATTTTTTCATCATTTAGAGCAATTTTCATACATTTAGAGCTAAATGGGTTCAAAAGATTTAGATTTAACATTTAGATTTAGACTTAACATGTATATTTAAGATTCTAGATTCAGGTTTTAATTTAACACTTAGTTTTAGGATTTAACATTTAGCTTTATAGTTTAACATTTATATTTAGATTTAACATTTAAATTTAACAGTTTATAATTACGCAGCAAGAAAATATACCAAACTATGTGAACGGTGCGCTAAATGCTGGAAAAATATGACCTCTACATTTTTTAATATTTTACATGGAACACAGCCCTCCAGGAAAGGATTTCTGGGATCACCATTTGTCTATTACTTGTATTCTTTTCAGATGAGATGCGCTTATAAAAGAAGTCTTACATGTTTAATTTCAAGCCTCTCTTTATCTCATAGAGTTAGACAAGCTGTTTTTCTAAGTATGCTCTTATGATTGATATATGTAAATCTGTTTTTTGTGTGCAACTGATATGGTTATTTTAAAAGGTGATTTATTCTAAGCTAATATACCTGGTCTAAGGTTAAGTTCAATCTCCTGTGGCTGGACCTGGACCAGATCTTTGTTTAGGCCACCCGTCAATGGTTTGTTTTTAGTTTTATTTTCGTCATTAGGTGGGTTGATGATCTTGTTGTTTGGGCAGCCCCTTTTCAATAGCTCGCTTTTAGTGTCACATCTTACTGCCTCCAGTTGTCCCTGCTTGGTGAAATTCTGTGGAGAACAAAGTTGGTGTCAAAATGCTTCAAAGATCTGTGGTCTTCAGGGCAAACATGAGTTAAAAAAACCTTTTGGATTATTTTTAAGCTGTTTGCAGGTCAGTACTAACCAAGTCTTGGCACCAGACACAGTCTGCCCCAGACTTGAGGCAGTCATCACAGGTGGTCGCCAAAGATTTAGCACATTTTTCCTGGGAGTAGGCTAGTATAGAAACAGAAACAAGACATAGAAAGGACCAAAATGTAAATTGTTTTGAAGTATAAATGACTTTATAAAGTCATATAAAGTGCTCTGTCTTCAGATCCCAAATCAGTACATACTTAGCTGGGTTAATCTTACAGTGTAGACTGCAGAATGTACAGAAATATCCATAACATTAACTGACAATATTGCTTACATTATATAAATAATGTACAAGACAAATGTCTCATTTCTATAGTCTGTGGTCTCACTCTGACCATGAATGTCTTACCATGTCCTCCAAATAACAGAAGGAGAAGAATCTTCAGACTCACTGTCTGATGCATTCCCTAATAAAAAAACAGATATAGTCTTCATTGCCACTGATTGGTTATAAACTGATATACTAAT
>JBBKCR010000002.1:18468827-18489945 GCA_037577295.1 Ladigesia roloffi | reverse complement strand
GGCCGTACACCGCAGTGTGCCCCCCTAAAAAACACTGGCCCCCCCTCGGCCCCCCGGTAATTTTAGTCTAGTACTGCCATTGCACAGAACGCAGACACAGTCAGCTACCCAATGACAATATTTTAAAAATCCGAGCACAGATATTGACTCATATTACTCGTATGATACTCGTACTTGTCAAAAGTGCTTTATCTGTACCGAATACTCGTTTCAGCCGAGTATCCAGCTCATCCCTAATATAAACACAATAGTGTTGTGCTTGGCGGCCTGTTCTAATTTTAGTTTTAGTCTAGTCTTTGCATCAAGCTGTCATTTGAGTTTTTATTAGTCTTAGTCACGTCCAGACTCTTTTTAGTCTAGTCAAGTTTTAGTTGACTAAAAGCCTGATCATTTTAGTCTTATTTTAGTCAGAATGATCCACGATTATTTCAGTTGATGAAAACTGATGACATTTTAGTTTAGGTTTAGTCAATTAAAGCTGTATTTTAGTCTTTTTTATTAATGCAATTCAAAATACTATAAGTACTTATAATATACCAAATCTAATATTTCAGTCAAGCCTGTTTCACAATTGACACATGCACAGCCAAGTGACGTGTCAAGGTCAAGGGGAATCCCACGTCATGGTATAAAAACAGAAAATGGGAGCTTCCTCTCCGCTCAGACATTGAGTTCAGATGCCAACCCAAGCCAGACCATCTCGCCAGAATCGTGAGTACCCTCTCTTGCTGTGTGTGTCTGTGAATGTGGAATCCTGGTGGGTTTCTCGCTCTGTCATTGCAGAGCATTCATAGAGTAAACTGCGTGAGTAAACCGTTCTCTCATATCTCTCCGCGCTTGAGCTCTCCCCTCACGCTACAAAGGTGTCACTATCCTAAGGTAAACCATTTCTGTTCATTATATTACCATCATTATATGACAGAATGTCTGAGCCTAAGATAGTAACCTGCATGGAGTGGGAGCATCTGGTGGTTCTGATTGTTTGACAGGGTCGTGAGATTGAACGGCTCGGGAAAGAAGTGACGTGCTTACACCTGGAGATGGCAACCCGCCAAGCTCTTCCCGAGGACCCTGCCATGACCCCTCAGCCTCAGATGTCCCCTCCAATTCCTCTGCTCTCTGCTCCTCAAGCCTCACCATCACACCTGTTACCGAAGATCTCTCTTCCGGAAAAGTGGAATGGGTCTGACGGGCGGTGCAAAATCTTCCTCACCAACCTCGCCTGGTCTTCGAATTCCAACCGGAGCGTTATCCTTCCGGCCGAGCCAAGATCGCGCTGCTCGTCTGCCTCCTCACCCGGGCAGGCAGCAGAGTGGGCTGCAGCGGTTCTGAGGAGCAACACCGTGGAATGTTACAACTATTCACAATTCGCATAGCTCCTCAAGGCTGCCTTTCATCATCCCGGCAATGAAGTCGAGGTGGCTGCCCGAGATGATCGAGTAACTAATACAATTGTGCATGCACATAGACTCGCACATCAGCTCTCGTCCTCGGACAACCGCTCGTACCCTGCCACCTACACCATCAACACCACCTCTGAGGGTCGTGTCTAACATATCCGGCCCTCCACCTCCGTCGGAGGACCACGCCGACCCCAGGAAACCCATGCAGTTAGGACGCGCCTCGTTGAGCCAGGCAGAGTCGACTCGCCGCCTACACAATGGTCTATGCACCTACTGCGCCACTCCAAAACACCACTGTGCCATCTGTCCGTTCCGTCCAGGAAATGAGACAACCCAGTGAAGCTGAGAGGGACTTAATCTGGGTTATCCATCACCACCTCCAATGAGCTTAAAGTTTCCCGGTTTCATACCAGAGGGCCTCCGTCAGGGCACTCTCTGTCCCTCTTCCTCCCCGGCCACCTCGGGGTTCTTCTTTGTGAAGAAGAAGGATGGCGGATTAAGACCCTGTATTAACTATCGGGGGCTGAATCGCATTACCATCATCCACTCCCACTGACTAACACTGCCCTGGATGATCTCTCTGGTACCTCTATTTTCACCAAGCTGGACCTGAGAAACGCATACAATCTGGTCCGCATCAGAGAAGATGATGAGTGGAAAACGGCCTTCATCACTCCCACCGAACAATATGAAATGCTGGTAATGCCATTTGGGTTGTGCAATAGTCCTTCTGCATTCCAAAGATTGATTAACGACATGCTCCAAGACATGCTGGGTCGCTGGGTATTCGCTTACCTGGACAACATACTGATCTATTGGAAGACGGAAGAAGAACACCTCCAGCATGTCCGAGCGGTCCTAAAGAGGTTTCTGGACTCTACTGCAAGTTTGAAAAATGCACATTCCACCAGCGCTCCACCACATTTCTGGGGTACGTCATCTCCTCCCAGGGTGTGGCCATGGAGCCCCAAAAGCTGAACGCTGTGCGCAGTTGGCCCCTATCCACTATGCTTAAACAGCCCCAGCGCTTTTTGGGGTTTTATCCGGGGCTTCAGTTCAGTAGCGGCACCTCTGACTACTCTCACTAAACCATCGAACATCAACATCAGACTCACCCCCTCAGCCATCACTGCCTTTCATTGTCTCTGCCACCTCTTCACCTCAGCACCTTTTCTCATTCACCCGGACATTGCCAACCCATTCGTTGTCGAGGTGGATGCCTCCTATGGCGTAGGAGCTGTTCTCTCACAACGGGGTCCAGACCAGAAATTACATCCTTGTAGTTTCTTCTCCAGAAAATTCACTCCCACTCAGCGAGCTGTTGGCCATCAAGAGAGCTCTGGAGGAATGGCGTCACTGGCTTCAGGGCAGCCGTGACCCATTCACTGTCTGGACCGATCACCAAAACCTCATCGGCATCCAGCAGGTGAAACAATTGAATCCTCGTCAGGCGTGGTGGGCACTGTCCTTTGAACAGTTTAAACTCAACGTCTCTTACTGTCCGGGGTCGAAGAACCAAAAAGCGGATGCGCTGTCTCGGATCCATCAGCAAGAGACACCACGTGCGGACCCCGCACCTATTATTCCATCATTGTTTCGCCTCTCCGGTGGGAGCTGGAAGCTCGAGTGCACCAGGGGCAGACCTTGGAGCCCCCACTGAACAACACTCCAGCTTGAGGAGTTCGTCCATGCCTGTGTGTTGTGTACCAGATCGAAGTACTCCAATCGACCCGCCCCGGGACCTCTTCAACCTCTTCCTGTCCTGCGTCGCCCCTGGTCAGACATCGCACTGGACTTTGTCACCGGATTGCCCGACTTTGATGGGAAAACGGTAATTCAGACCATTGTGGATCGTTTCTCCAAAGCCGTGCACCTGGTCAAATAAACCGCTGAACTGGTAATCGAACACGTAGTCCGTTTGCATGGGTTCCCCAAAGACATCTGGTCCAACAGTTGGTTCGCAGGTGCCGACGGGGATGGGAAAGAGCTCGGACTGCCATTTAGCTGGCTAATCAAAAGTAAACCTTGCAGTCTCTCCATCGGGACCCACCGGGACGACTGTTCCACGTAGGTGACAGGGTTTATTATCCACTCAGCACCTTCATCTCTGAACGGAATCACGCAAGCTCTCACCCCACTTCATCGGACCTTACAGGATCACCCAACGTATTAACCCTGTCACTTTTTGGCTCCAGCTGCCTGCATCCCTCAGGATACATCCTGTCTTCCATCACTCACAACTGAAGCCCCTCCACACCTCTCCCTTGTCACCTGCCACCCATGTCACGATATAAAAACAGGAAGTGGGAGCTTCCTCTCCGCTCAGACATTGAGTTCAGGTGCCAATCCAAGCCAGACCATCTCGCCAGAATCATGAGTACCCTCTCTTGCTGTGTGTGTCTGTGAATGTGGAATCCTGGTGGGTTTCTTACTCTGATGTTGCAGAGCATTCATAGAGTAAACTGCATGAGTAAACCGCTTTCTCACGTCTCTCCGCACTTGAGCTCTCCTCTCACACTACAAAGGTGTCACTATCCTAGGTAAGCCATTTCTGTTCATTATATTACCATCATTTTATGAAAACAATTCGATAAAGGTTATCTGATTACCTTGTGGGCTCAAGAATACTGTACATTCATTCCAGAAATGGAAGACACTCTGATTTGAATTTACGACATTTGTTTTGCCAACTATGTTAGAACTTAGATGTAAACGCACAAAATTTGTAACAAAATAAATGAAAAACATCCCATCACTAAAAAGTGCAAATACAATGTCTACAATGTGAAAATGTGTGTGTGTCTGTTGTCAGAAAGCCCACACTTGTAAAACTGGTAAAAATCGTCACCTTGAGTGTGTAGGCCTAAACGCACATGAATATTTTTTTGTTTAGTCTACACTAGCTTTTCTCAAACTTAATTGTCTTGGGGACCAGTCATGTCAGGCGTGTGTCCCAAAACTTTTGTCCACCCTAGATACATTTAATTCACATTAAAGCTTAGATCGGCCCCCAAAAATGAAACCTTGCGCCCGTGCATCCCGGCCCGATATGATTTAAATCGAAACTCCCAGCTCTGAGACAATCAAATACTGGATCACTGCCCACCCCTAGGAGAGTGACAGGAAATATCAGACCGGCATCGGGTTCGGGCAGGGAATCTAAAGTCTAATTCACAGTGCCTCTCAATAGACAAAAATATTGGGACGTAAGGTTGAGCGTCCTTTGCCATTTTCTCTCCTCCCTATCTTACAGGAAATAACATCTCATTTCATTTCAGTCCACGGAAACTAAGACATTTTAGCATAGTTTTGTAAACCACATTTAGTCTCATTCTTATTTGTCAACAAAACTACATTATTTATTTCATTTCGTTATCGTCACATGACCAGCATTTACGTTGCGTGATGTCTCGTCTCGTTTTTGTCACGTGAAAAATGTTCATTGAATAAGATATTTCATCATAGTTTTAGTTGACGAAAACAATACTTAAGCACACATACATTTTTATCAGGAATTAACATGATGGATTATTCAGTAACTACTATGAAATTAATATATATAAAGTTTAAAAGTTTAGGGCATAATGGTGTCATTCTCTAGGCAATGACTCGTTACAGACCCAAAAAGAAACAGGTTGAAATGGCATTTAGCAATTATGTTGCCCAATGCTTAAAGCAGCTCCCTGCTTGAATCAGATATTCCCCAATGTTGTTAGCTTTAAAAAGAAGCTAAAACTGTCTTTCTTCCCTCTACCTATGATAAATCAGTGTCACGAAAAACGCTTTATGGGTTTCAGAAGATGAAAGGTAGGAGTCATCACTGCGGGTTTTCATTAGGCAAGAATGATTTATTAACACAACTATTTACAACACTGGACACAAAAACACTAATAGGAAGATAGTAGAGAAGAGATAAGGTAAGGAGATGTGAGAGAATGCGAGGGGAAACAGACATCAAAGGGACCTCGACGCAGCATGGGGTAGATCTCTTAATATAGTCTCCATAATCAGACTAATTACTTCCATCTGCGTCCATTCCCATGGTCCTGCAGCCCCCGACCCCCATGGCCATTGCAAGAACCATGAGAGAATTCCCCCTCCAAGGCGCAACCCTGGGGTGCCATAAACAGCCATCCAGCCGGTCAGTCATCAGAAGGGAGGGAGAGTGAAGGATAGCAAATTAAAATAGTCAGGAAGGTGGAGGATGACGAGGCAGGGGAGGCCACGTCTCAGCAGGAGAAGAGTCCAGGGCTAAGGCAACATCGGTCTGATGCAGGAAGGAGATTTGATGGGTCGCCATCCAATGTCGGAGACAGAGCATCTCCCGCGGCTTGTGGAGGAGACAGGGCACCTCTCAACACTTGGGGAGGCGGCGAGGCACCTCACAACACTGGTGGAGGAGACAGGGTGCCTCATGATGCTGGAGGAGCAGACAGTGCACCTCCTGACGCTGTAGGAGTAGACAGGGCACCTCCCGATGCTGGAGAAGCAGATGGGGTGTCTTCCAAAGTTGGAGGAGCAGACGGGTAATCTTCCGACGCTGGAGAAGGAGACAGGACGACCAAGTCCAGACGGTCGGACAGGAGTCCGGAAGTAGGTCAGGGTCGGATGTCAGCGTGGGGTCAGGCCTTTGGGGGGTTAGGACTTAAGCTGAGGGACCAGGCCCTGGTTCTGGAGCTGGGTTGGTGTCCGAAAGCTTAGACACAGCTGACAAGGTGACAGAAGGCTTAGACGCGGCAGGCCAGGTGGCTGAAGGCATGGATGAGGCAGGTCTTATGGGTGAAGGTTTGGATGAGATGGGTCCAGTGACTGAAGACTGGTGTTAGGCTGATCTGGTGGCTGAAAGCTTGGGTGAGGCTGGTCGGGAGGTGAAAGTCTTGGATAAGTTTGGTTCGGCGACTGAGGGCTGGGGGCAGAAGACTTTGGTGAGGTTGGTCTGGTGGCTGAAAGCTCGAGTGAGGCTGGTCTGGTGGGTAAAAGTTTGGAAGAGGTGGTTTCAGCGACTGAGGACTTGGTTAAGGATGGTCTGGTGGCTGAAGGCTCGGGTATGTTTGTTTCGGCAGCTGAAGGCTTTGGTGATGCTGTTATGGTGGCTGAAGGCTTGGTTGAGGCTGATCTGGGGACAGGGGTTTGATTGGCTACATGACAACCGGTGCTTGGCAGAGTGGAATTTGGAGATCTGGTTCTATCCCGGAGAGCGGGATAGAACCAGATGGCAAGCGAGAACCGGGGGGAGAGGGAGAGAGCAGGAACCGGAGAAAGAGAGTAACCCGGGAGGAGAGAGAGATTCAGAGGGTGAGACAGAACTGGAGAAAAGGAGAGGGCGAGTACTGGAGGAAGAGCGAGATTCAGAGGGCAAGGGAGAACCGGAGAAATGGAGACAGTGAGAACCGGAGAAAGAAGGAGATTTGGAGGGCGAGAGACTACCAGAGGTAAGGAGAGGGTGAAAAGAGAAAGAGAAAGAGAGAGATTTAGAGGGTGAGAGAGAACCGGAAAAAGGGAGAGAACTGTTGGCAGATAGCGAAGTAAGAGAGAGTAAGGGTTGGAAATAGTGAGCTGGATGTAGAGAGAGAGTTAAATGAAGAGAGAGAGCTGAACAGCAGTGGAGAGCTGGAATGTAGAGTCTCGAGTGCAATGGGGCTGGCTAAGTTGGTGGAAATGTCTACTAGTTCTGATTGAGAATGAAAATAGTGGTAATACATACGGTCGAGCATCTCCAGTGATTGAACACACAGGATCAATCCCTCCAGTGACTTGGGTAATGAGCTGTGAGTCAGTTTATTTTTCAAATAAGGGGCCAGTCCAGGGAGGAAATCCTCACAAATCGCCACCTCAAATCGCAGCCCCCAAGCTGCCTGGGTACGAAATTCCGTGGTGTATTCTATGATCGAGCGCTCCCCTTGGAAGGTCAGTCCCGCTGGATGAAGAATGGACTCACCGGAGAGGTCTGTGGGCGTCTTGTCACGCATGAGGCTGTCACCATCGTGGATGCACTGAGAGGAGAGGATAAAGTGCGAGTTGAGTGAGGAGTTGGGGAAACCAGCAACGTCTTGATGCTGGAGGTCTCTTTCTGTCATGAGAAACCCTTTACAGGTTTTCAAAGATGAAAGGTAGGAGTCATCACTACTTACTAACACAAATATTTATAATGCTAGAAACAAAAAACACTACTAGAAAGACAGTAGAGAAGAGAAAAGGTGAAAGAATGAGAGGGGAAACAGACATCAAAGAGACCTTGATGCAGCATGGGGTAGGTCTCTTAATATAGTCTCCATAATCAGACTAATTACTCCCATCTGCACCCATTCCCATAGTCCTGCGGCCCTGTGGCCAGAGCATCATATTGCCTCTGATGGCTTAACATGGCCATTCGACTAAAAGATTCATCATCCATTGTGTAATGGTTCCCATCTGATGCTCACGTGTGCTTTGTGGGTACAGTGTGTTCTAACACCCTTCCATCAAAGTCAGTGTGATCTTTTTCAGCTATTTGTACAATAATGGCTTAACTTCCCAGGTCCATCAGAGACTTGGGCACTCATGACACTGTCACAGGTTCACCTAGGTATTTATTTATTTTTTTTACCACTTTTAGCTATTTACCACTGCAGCCACACAGCACCCTGCCATTTTACCCACTCACCTGGCATCACAATTTGTTCCTGGTTAAATTCCTTCAGATTCTGATAACTGCCCATTTTCCAGCTTCCAGTTTCAAGATCTGACTGTTTACTTTGTGCCTGATTTATCCAACACATTGACAGGTGCCATTAGAACAAGATATTCACGTAATTAACATTTGTAATTTTGTGGCTTTTTGGTGTATAAGTAACACTGCCTTGTTTTGGCTGGTCTTGATTTTTACCATCAGCAGAGAATCTCATTCGATTCTTGGACTTTTTGCCTGACACTGACTATATCTCGTGTGATGACTGTGTACATAAAAGCAAGTGATTTTTAATTTCTCTTCAAGAGAGGGATAAGACAGCCTATATATACTGAGCCCACTTGGTCGGACAGTTTTAGTAGTGTGTTTCTGTTAAGAGCTCCATTTTGTGAAAGGTGTGTGGGAGTTTGCAGCTTGTGCATCTTCAGGTGATTGATCAGCAGGGAGGATTTGTGAGCCATGTGCTGCAACAGACATGACCATGCTGACTCAGGAACTTCTCCTCTGCTGCTGCTGGCAGGATAGTGCTGGTGCTCTTGCCATGTGTTTAATCGCATTTGCCTAAGCGCATCTGCACATTTCCTCATTTGCCAGTAAAATCATGCTTCTTTTTAGTACTTACAAGAATGGCTTATCTTTTTAATCTGCACGGTGGGATTTGTTATGAGCTGTGTAGACTATACCCAGGACAGGTTAGTTGTATAACTTCCCTGGGCCGGTGTGAATGGCAGAGTTTAAAAGAGTAGGCTAAATTGTGCGAGTGCTGTAATAATGTTGGCTGTATTTCTTTCTGGAACATCTGTCCTGCAAGCTTATGTGACACAGCCAGCTCCTCGCAGTGCATGCTAATGGATTCTGGCGGGTCGCTTTGTTGGGAGAAAGAAAAAATGTGTGTTTGTCTTGTGAACTCTGAGAGAAACAGGACATGATGTTATTTCTCTCAGCAAAAACAGGTGAAAAACAAAACAAATCATTAGACACGAATATTTGACAAATATAGAGTTAAAGGGGAACAATGATATTTGACTATTTTATTACTGTCAGATTTGTTGAATAAAAAATAAATAAATTCAAAGCCATTTTAGAGATGAAGGGAGGAAAATGTTCAGTGGTGTCCTTGGATCCTTCAGTATCTGATAGTTGTGCTACACTGGCATATTTTCCACTCCATTTTATCACCTTATTCCTGAGCAACCAGTGTGCACTGCCAGACAACCAGTGCTGGTTTTTACTTATGGTCAGTGCTTAGTGTCAGCCCACCCTAGGGTGAGGTTTAGGTTCAACATGGGCTATGCACCAACTATTCAAAATGTTGACAAATCATACAGAAAGGAGAAAACACTTAACTTATATTTACACACTGGATTTAATTCAGGAGTTGCTTTGTATCATTCACATTTAGACACTTAGATCCAAATTGAATTCCATTCCCTAACTACAGGGGACAGTCTCCCTAGAGCAACTTGGTGTTAAGGGTCCTCTCAGGGATGGCATGCTGAAGGTTGGATTCAAACCCATGTCCTCTTGGTCCAGAGGCAAGCTTCCTACCCACTAAGCAGTCACCACTATGCATTGTGCATTGTGTCATGTCATATAATCTGTTTCATTTAATTAGATTTTCACAGTGTAAAACAAAGATGAATATTACAATACATGCACATCAACATTCTTTTCACATATAATTAGACAGAGTGAGGTATTGTCCAAGTAGACATACTGACTAGGGAAAGGGACCAAAGGTCCTCAGCTTCTTCCTCTTCTTCTCAGAATGTTGGGAAATCCCACTTCTGGATCTTTTTGGCATTTTTAAGGATTTTTAAAGATAAAGACATGGTGATGGTATCATTTGTTTGACCTGAAGTTGGTGCATTTAAAGCAGTGCATCCAAGAACTGGACAGCTCTCATGTGCTGATAGAATGTGAATAATGCTGTAGGGCATGGGGGCTTGAAAACATTCATTTGGCCTCATTTTGGTCTTATTTGCCAACATGGGACACAAGGAGAGCACCTATGTTACTTCTGTGGCGGCACTCCTATCATCCTTAGACAGATTCGACCTTTGTCTTACCTTTGCATTTCATCCTCGCAGATATCTTGCGTGTTTATAAAAATATATAGAAAATGGAAGTTTGCAGTTCCAATGAAAATACAACAAGAAAAAAATATATATATTTGGCCCCTGTTGTGTGTGCTGAGTTCTAAATTAACCATCACTTGAATGACAGCTAGAGCTACTGTCAGAACTCCAGTTTCAGAAAATGCATCAACATTTGGTTGCAAACAAATGACCTCAAGAAAAACACACAAAACATTTTGTCTGTCCCACTCTTCTATCTCACTGTACTCACTGTCAGAAGGGATTTGCCTGAGCATGCTGATCCTGCTCTTTTCCATAGAACAATCTTTCGTCCACTTTTCTGTCAAAATGAGTTGAAGAACCATAAATGAATAAAAAGGCAAAGCAGATATGTTTATGGCTTATATCACAAATGGAATAATATAACATCTAGACCGATAATCAGGTGGGACATCTTTGAAGTGAACCCACTTTATATAAAATTATTAATATTCGTATTTGTAACTTGAGCGTGGCTCGGGGGAGAGGGCGGGGATGCAGAATATCTAAAAGTGAAAGTGATCAATCGGTCACACGTGAACACACCACTGCACACAGTATGAACAGCACGCAATTCCTCCTCTGCATTTAAACCCATTCACCAAGTGAAGCAGTGGCAGCCATGAACTATGCACCCGGGGAGCAGTGTGTTTGGACGGTACCGTGCTCAGGGTACCTCGGAGGTACCTAGCGGTACTTAGGATTGACCCACAACTATCTCACAGGGCGAGTGCCCTAATCACGCAAGTATTTGTCTGAATACCGTATACGTAAAAAAACATTTTATTTGTGCCTTTCCGAATACCATATTCAAATTTGGCCCTACCCCTAACATATATATATATGTGCAGAGCGGCTGTTATTTGTATCTGTATTTGTATTTGTTGAAAGAAGAAAAGTATTTGTATTTGTATTTGTTTTCCAGTAAAATTTATAATGAAATGCGCAGACTCTGGAGCTGTGCCAGCGTCAGAGTGGACCAACTGGGTAGGCAGTGACCATCACTATGAAACACAATGTACTTAAAATATGCTTAACTCTACCGTAATTTACCCCTGAAAATATGCCAAACACCTTAATTTGAATTGAGTGGCCATTAATTTGTAAACCGTTCCCTTAATTTGACCTTAAAAGTGGATTTGTCAGGAGACTCAGTTATTTAAGGGGAAAAATTCAGTATATTTACCTCTTAATCAGACTTAATCGGTGCAATTTTCCACTTAATTTTCCTTACTTTCCTGAAAATTAAGGAAAAAATTATATTAAGGGGTAAAATTAAAGGGGTTTGGTTTCGTAGTGCATGGGCCGGCATTATCGGACGTGGACCGGGGTGGTGGGTTTATGGTTTTTGCCGCTTGCTGGCAGATTTTTTCGTTCCACCTTAAATGCTGCTCTCCAGGCTGCAATTGCGCCATACATACAGAGGTAAAGAAATAGCGATATTGCCTCCTGGAGAGCAGCTTTTAAGGTGGAATGAATATTTCGAATGGGAGCTGAGCAAAAGGATGATGCAACACGTCAGTATGATGCAGCACGATCTGCTCAGGACCTCAGTAAAGCCTCCATTTAACCTTTGTTCTCTTCTTTGTGGCAAAGTCAGTGGGTCACTTCTCCGTAACTGCTTATCAGGATGGGAAAGAAAGACAGAGAGACACTGATAATAAATGACTAGCTGTAAGCAGAAAAAGACTGCGCTACAAAATGGAGAAATATTACCTTTACCCCGCTGTGCCTGTGGTGCACTTACTGCTCCCAGCAGGGTGTGGTGAGGATGTCCGATCAAGATGAAAGCAGGCTGGGAGCTGGATCAGGTTGCATACAGCGCACTGTGATAACTGTTGTCTCCAGATGACTATCTCTCTTGCAGCTGTGGGACAATGGATGGATTTGTTGTTTGTGTGGTGGTGGTGGTGCTGATGTGGTTGATAAAGAGTGGCTGTTGAGCTCCTATGGGTGCTTTTGGGCTTTTGAGATTTCTTTCCAAAGGCCACAGTCAGCCTCGGTAGTTAGTGGAGTGGGAGTGATGGGCAAATAGCAGCAGTCAAATAGATCAGAGCATTCTGGGGCTGAGCTATTTAGACCAAAATTATGCTAATCTTGCAGCTGAAGATAACAGAAAAAAATATCCCAATCACAGAGACATAACTTCAGCTCGGGGGGCTTCAAATATCTCATATGGCAAAGAACCTTCAACATAACATAATTAGAGGTTAAAACTGAGGCTTTGTTTTATATGTACAATTTTTATAAAGCAAGAGTTGGTACATCCATATAAACAAACTAGAGTTGCCCAGTGATACTTAAGGAAGGCCAAAACTTAACCAAATTACTCTCACCTATGCACTTGCTTAATGTGTATATACCTAACTCTCTGTGACTTTGTTCTGTAAATGCATTGATTGACTGAGAAAAGCGTCAACCATTTCATAAAGTGGAACACCACTTTTATGTGGATATGTTAGATTACTCTTAACTTACAGGATTTATTGTCAGCTGAAATGTATTTATTGTAGCTAAAAGAAATTATAAAGTCCAATTCTGTGTTGTGGTTGATATGTTGCCCAGATGATTTTCATCAGTCTTGGAGATGCTGGAGTTGTGAAGCTCTGTAGGAAAATTCTGCAGTGAGAGCCTGTGTGCTCACAGCATAAGTGAATTTGATATTTTTGGACATGAATGTGAAATGGAGGGGAATCCGGGCTGTGCAGTGGCAGCAGTTTCTGAAGGTCACAGATGATCACCTCTCTGAGCTCTGCTCTCTGCCCCAACCTCGTCCGTCCTTCCACCACGCAGCGCAGCGCATCCATTATTCAGACACAGCCGCCCTTTCGCTGACAGCTCTGTGAGAGGGATTGCTCTGACTCCTCACCCGGACTATTAATTTGAAAGACCTCCGCAAGGGATTCCTGTTAGCTTTATTGAAATCTGTCGACATAAGTCAGTTCCTTGCAATCTCTGTGCTTAACCATTTCCTATTGCCCCCTGAGGAGCAATGAGTGGCTGTCCAAATGCTGATTGAATTATTATTCTTCGATCACTGGGTATGTGCAAACCCATGCAGGGGATGATCTTCCTCTTCCTGTTAATGAGCTGCGTGTAATGAGAACGCTGATAATATTCTTTAATATCTGCGCTGTTTAGGTGAGGAAAACTGTAAAAGCCTCTCCTTTTCACATTTTTCTTGTTTGTTGTTTAATATACACTTTAGCTCCAATAGCCATTACACAGTTAGCAGTTGCAGGCCCTGGGGAGCTGTTGTATTGTTTCTCTAATCAGAGAGAAATGCTGATATGCTTAAAGTGGCAAAATAAAAGCCAGCTGGTTGATTTCTTACCAACAGAGACAGCAGTGGTGCACACTTTAATCCTGGAAAACAGGTCTCCAGCACAGTTTGGTGGTTCCCCTGCTAAAACCCCCTGCTTAAATAAAATGAAAATGTGTAGGATCCCATCCCCCCAGGACTGGAGTGTATTCCTGATCTAAAGAGTTTCAGAAAGCATAATGAAAATGTTAATATTACAAAACTGTAATGCCTGTTGTAGTTGATTTGACGGCTTGGTAAAAGTATTCTCTTATTCATATTGCCTTACTAATAGCAGAGATAAACTAGATTTCAATAGATTTCCAGACAGCCTATTAAATAGTGATTTTTGTTACTTTATGGTGTACCCATGGTTAGCATAGATGGTGGGTTGCATGCAAAAAGCCTATGTAATCTCAATAGAGCTGCATGTTTTCAAAATGGGGTCTTTTGGATTGACCCACATGTGACCCACAGGGTCAACATACCCAATGCATTGTGTCATCAATGGGGTATAAAGACACCCAATATTCTTTGGAGTGAACACAATACAATACTATCTTGGAACTGCTGGAGTGGTGTTTGTGAACCAGAACATCATCCAGCCTCATTCAACCTGATTCACTAATGACATGTGGCCCACTGCAAAAAAATCCTCACAGCCATGTTGAAATATTTACTGTAACGCATTTTCAGCAGAAACAATTGTTAAGTGAAACTCTTTCTCTCTTCCTCTCTTTTTTCTTTTTCTCTCTATTTATCTCAGGCTCTAAATTTTCCATCTGTTGTTCTGACACACCCAGTTATTGACTGAAATTACCTCTGAACACAATGAGAGATCATATGCTTTTGACACTTTGCATTACCGTGTCAGTACCCTGGCAGACAGTAACAATTATGTACATGGACAATACTATTTCCATTAGAGACGTCTCATGATTTTAAAGTTGATTCACATCAACAGTGTTATTACTGTGACCTCTACACTGTTATATAAATGCAAATGTACATGTGCTAGCTCTTCTGGAAGATATAAATTGTTTTGTACTGTAGAGGTAATTATTCATTTTTGTCCTATAGATGAAAGTTGATAACTGGTGCTTTAAATGTATGTTAATGATTACATTTGTTACAATGTCACTGCTGCCAGACTCTGTTAAAATTCACAGAAGTGAAACTACCACTGGGAAGTAAACAATGAACTACCTTTGAGTTCCATCAGTAATTGCACCGCCAATATATTTGTACCTTTCAGTGGAAGAATCAGCCGGAGCATGTGCTGTAATTTCCCTAATTGGATGCTGTCTCGTAGAGCAAAAAAATGATTTTTGTCAGGTGGATTGATTTTCATTTTAACATGAATCTGATGTGTGTATAACTCACCTGCAGGCTTTCATCACAAGCCATTGAGGCAGCTGGATGCCTAGTGGCTCGGGAGGTTTGGGGTTTGAATCCCAACCACTAGTGTCACTACAGAAGTACCCTCGAGCAAGTTACCATCCCCACATACGGGTGAAAACACACTGCTTCACTTGTTGAATGGGTTAAATGTAGAGAAATAATTTCTCTGTGTGGGTTGTACTTGTATTACTGTGCATGTGACAAATAGAGAATCTTAAACTCTATCACTTAGAGATTCAAATCTCTGCAGAGCTAAATGAGCCACAGACAAATACAGGCATGTTCGCTCTGTTGTATAAAAGACCTGCTGAAGACACCTCATTATGGTTTCTACTTTTGGCAGGGTGAGGAAAGAATGCATTTTTAAGGACAGTAGGAACTTTTTGGGTGTTAGATACCTATGAAGGAATTTAGATACTACATTGCATAATATCAAAACAGGGCTAAACGTGTGCCTGATTGGGTTTATTCAATGGAAAACAAGTCTACAAGTAACTGATCATTGCTTCACATGATGATGGGATTAATAGGATTTTCCCTATTAATTAGTCTAGTCATTATATAGACCCTCATTCACTGTGCACCTTTTTAGAAAGATGTTGTACCTCCACAAGTGTTTTGTATTATTGGTTGTACTTGTTCACTACAGGTGTACTACCATAGAGTACAGCCCCTTTCAGAGTTGGGTCATTTGGGTCCAGAGAGTTGTGTCCTTTCAGGTTCAAACTACCTGGCTTCTCTAGCCACCTCAAACCAACAGTAGTAGAATACAGCTGGTTGGAACAAAATCCTGGGGAAAATGTTTATATTCTGGACCTGGATTACCCAAATTTGGCCTCTTTTTATTTTTTTATGAATTATTATTCTATAGCCCAGTCATTATATGTCAGTTTGTTACAATATTACCTATTTTAGATAATATTTATATTATTTTTACATCATTCTGATGTCACACTAAAATTATAACAGCATTGTGGTGTTTGTGTGTGGTTGTGGTACAAATTAATTTGACACAGCTTGTGTTGCTATGCTGAAAGTTGTCTGAGCCTAAAGATATCCAGCCGAGAGCAGCTCTGTGGAAGAGGAAGGTCTGCATGTCAGCCAGACCTACACGGCAGGTGTTTCTATTGAAGTGGTTAGTGAGAGAATCATGCAGCATAAATGAGCGCTAAACCGGAACCAGACTAATGTGTGTGTGTGTGTATTTATTGCTTAGTGATGTGTTAAGAGATCACAAATTCACCACCTTTTTGTTTGTTTTCTCTACACTGTCAATCTGCAAGAGTTAACTCAACAAAGGTAACCAGATGCCTCCATATTTTTTTGTTATAAACAAAACCGTATAGGTTTAGAGCTTCTTACACATATTTAAAGAGCATAGTGCTTAAATGATTTAGAAAACAACAAATATTTTAATCAATGTAATAATGTAATTATTTTAAGTGATAATCAAAATCATGTGTACTACCTACATATTTTGTGGTAGCCAGTTGTCGTAGATTAATTGAGTACTATTAACTAAACGATACACGGTTAATACACATATGTTTGGCCATACCATAAAAATATTTAAGCCTCTGTTAAAAACAGCAGAATGAATTTTGTTATGATGGAAAAATTGCAAAGAGTTATTATCCTGCTTCTTACGTAGCAAAACATTGGCCATAAAACAAACTGCTAAGAGTACTAGGAAGCTCTCAGCAGCTTGTTGTCTTATAAGATATGAAGACTAAAACTGCACATTGGAACTCTACTAAATGCAAAGGTACGTGAACTAAAAATAACTTGATGAGCAAACTTTTAAAGTTTTGATGATCAGTTCATACAGTTCACATAGAAGAAATGGTATAAATTTCAGCATAGGACATTATAGTGTGTGGTATCATAGTTGATGACTGAAGTGTGTTCAAGGAGATTTCTATCTGAGAGAAATGAAACAGTAGGTATCAGTTAATGTAAGTGCTTTACATAACTCACTAAGTACTTAACAGATGGGCTGCTGATGACATAATACAGTCCTCTTCTCTCGTGTTTTCGTCTGAGCCTGGCCATGTTGGTGAGTTTAAAAAAGCTCTCTGATGGCACCTGAGGGATCTCTTTTTTACCAGGAAAAGATGTGGATGCTTATAATGAAATGCTGATTTCATAATTCCCAAAATTGCTGTTCACCAAACTTTGACTTATTTCAGGCCTTCTTATATAATGATGTTGGTAGCTGGGGAGTCAGGGGTGCTATTAAGGCACCCTTGAATGGGGTTGTGACTTTGTTCTATATTTAACTGTGACAATTGGGATATGGCCTTTAGGTATGGGCCCAATCAAAGCAAGGTCAAAAGAAAAATCACATTGGTACAATAAAGCTAATTTCTGTTTGTATCTAGTAGTGTGTTAGCACTTCGCACATGAACGTTTCTGTAGCTGTTCTAGATTAAACATGGGCATCTGAAGCTTGAAAATGACATTCCATGTTCTATGAGAAGCTTGTATAAAATAAATTAACACATATTTGATCTCATACATGTATCTTACATTCATGCCATGGATTATCATGGCATCCTATGCTCATATGTTGTTTACTGTTTGATAGAAACACATTGGTTAGGCTGCCATTCATATTCATAATCAATGTATTTCGGACTACTTTTTTTGTTACTTGCCCCTGAAAATGTGTCTTTTTTGATTAAATATTTTGTAATTGAGAATTTGCTTTTATTCACTGACCACACCACAGAAAGGGTCATTTTCATTCTGTATGCATTCTTCAGTTTTGACCTTGCGTGAATTATAGCCATTTTGCTTGTAGACTACAGTTTAAATGAGGAAACGGTGACTGCAGGCCAGTGATTAGAGGTCTATGGGCAATCAGAGCAGAATAGATTAACTAGGACTTTGTGACCTCTCAGCACTCTTCCTAAATGAACACTCATCAGCAATGTTCTCTCATTATTAGCAACATTAACATTTGTGCATGAAGCACTCATTTTAGTGGGGATTACTGTATGATAAATCAAGCGAGAGTTAAGGAAACAGCACCAAGGATTTTACTAATAGAGTAAACTCAAGCACTGAGTTTACTAAAGTAAACTGAGTTCACATTAGTAAATTACACATTAGTGTGTGAGATGACTAAACCTAGACTGATGAAGACTAAATTTTAATTGGGAGACCTTTTCATTTTAAAGCAGCTTTAAACCTAAAAAAATATTCCTGTTTCCCAGTTATGTTTGACTATGAATTATAAATGCATGTGGTAGAAATCTCAAGAAATTACAACTGTAAGCAGCATATTAGATTGCATGTATTATTCCTTTAAATGACCTATTATCCATTTTATCCAGGATCTGACCATAGTATTCTTTATAACATTGAATGTAAATCTGCACAAGGCCTGACAGAGACCATCATGATAGCTAAGATCAAGTTAAATCTGTGAGATCAACCTAGCAACCATTTATAACCTGAAATGTTTTCTAATACAATGTAGTAGTATGTTACTTCATTTTTTTTTACTTCTTTGACAACAGCTGCGATTCAACTTTTGCAACGTTAATTTTTCAGCATGGATTGTTACTCAATAATCTGGTGTACCCGTGGATTAGAGGAAGAATGCATTGCTGTCTTGATTGTAGAAAAGATAATCGACACCCCCCTCAAGGACCAGGAAACGGGCAGGGAAAATCATCTCAGACCCCTTGCACACTGCACACAGACTTTTTGACCTGCTGCCCTCTGGCAGACTGTACAGAAGCCTGCAGACCAGGACCACCCGACACAGGAACAGTTACTTTCCCCTCGCCATCTCCCTCATAAACAGTTGAACTGTCACTGCTCCAAACCTCAGGACTGCAATTGCACTTTATGTATACTCATATCAATACTGTAATTCTGTACTTTACTGTAAATAAGATTTAGAATGTTTATATAGATTTACATTTTTTATATTGTTGCGTTTTTCAATTGTGTATATTGTCGTTCTTTTACATTGTGTATATTGTTGTGTTTTTATGGCTGTGCTTGAGAGACACCATCAACCGGAACCAATTTCCCTGTAGATGCACACACATATACTTGGCCAAATAAAACGATTCTGATTCTGATTCTGATGTTTTTTTCCTGAATTTTACAGTCCCAAAAACTTTCTTGGAAACTTGGAGGGCCTGCACTTACTAATCTATGAGCCTCCCCGTTCCCAAATGAGCTGTCAGAGAGGTCACTGATGCAGAGTGACAGGGTCTGAATTCTCCATTTGAATTCGAGAGCAAAATGAGGTCATCTTAACCAGACCACACGCCAAAAGATGTGAAGACTCGTCTGTTATAAAGCGCTACATTTGTGGATCTGGTTGATATTCCCCTGCTGCTCCCAGAAATAAACTGGAAGCACAAAATAGCCAGCCGAGACAGGTAAGGCTTAGTGTGAAAAATGTGTGTGCTATTTAGAAATTAGAGATGATAACACTTGTTTCATTTCAACACCATTAGAGATATTGCAACTTGGGGCACTGGCTGATACTAATGCCAGTGCTGGCCTGTTATTTGTTCTTTATGTTTCCTCATCATCTGCAGCTATTTTATTGCATTTATTTTTTATTTGTATTGCTTTAACACTAAGCCACTTTCATAAGCCATTATGCACTACTAATCTGCTTGTCCACAACACTAAATCTTACACAGAGCAATATCACTGAGTTGTTTTTACTGAAGCACTTCACAGAATGTCAGCATTTCAAATGCCCTACATGATGAAATACGCAACTAACAACAAGAGAAGTGTGAGCTAATTTAACTACATTGTGTGTCTTCTCTAATGCGATGTACAGCACTTTGTTCAGCCTAGCGGTTGTGTTTAGAAGTACTTTATAAATAAAGTTGTGTGGGATGGAATGGTATTTTAGATTTGATTTTTTTTCTATCCAGTATGGAGTCAAACCTTTTGTGATGGTATCAGCTCCATTTTGCTGCTCCAGCATCAGTTCTGCAAGGTTTGCAATAAGTGATTCAATATAAAAATAACACCTTAAATGCGTTTATGCACAATCACTGTAATAACGCAGTACTTTGTAACAAATCCAGTGCTGTATGTAGCTGTGAGACAGACAAATCCAGATAAAATTCACCGTAAATGCATAATGTGTTCTGGAGGCAAATCTAAAAGCAAAGAAAGACAGAAGCCAAAAAATAACAGCAATCCATGTAGGTTGTGATAAAGTACAGTTCTTTCCTCCAGCATTTTTAAATATGTAATGATGGATTTTAAATATGTGTAATATAACATTTCGTGCTTCTTGAGCAGTAAGGGAAAGAAACAGAAGCAGAAAATACATTTCCAAAAAAATCTTGCCTGGTTGAATGCCCTTATGTTTTTAAACTCAAGGTCTACTTCAGGTTAACTTTAGCCAGTTCCTTTACTAGTCAGTGTACTTACCACACCAACTTTGGTAAAATGAAGATGTCTAACAATTTTCCTCACAGGAAAGTTTTATTTAGCACATGGTGCCCACCAATGTCACTAAGCAACTGCCACATTCGTCTGGCACCATTTATGGCATTTGGCAGACACCTTTATCCAAAGCGGCTTTCATTCCTAACTACAGGGGACAGTCCCCCTGGAGCAACTTGGGGTTAAGGGTCTTGCTCAGGTGGTGGTGCTTGAGCTAGGATTCGACCCAGTGGTGGTGCTGGAGGTAGGATTTGAACCCAGGACCTCATGGTGCTCATGGTCCAGAGGCAAGTATCCTACCCACTGAGCTACCTCCACCACATGAAAACAAACAATTAAAAAGAAGCTTGCAAAATACATAAACTGACAAACAAATATGCATAACTATCACACAGTTAAATGGAATTGGGCATTGATCAGCCTAATGACTTGAGGCCCAAAAGTCAACCTCCATTGGTCAGGTCGACATCTGGGACAAAAACAGTGTATCAAGGACAAAACCCCAATGGAATTGAGGACATGAGAGGAGTCATTAATAATAAATGTTTCTTTACTGTTTGTTGTTTGGATAGTACAACCAGAGTTTTGTTGATTTTCTAAGTAAAAAAGCACACATTATTAATGTGTTAAATTAATCTCTTCACCTCTAGGTGTCTGCATACAACTTCCATTCTATTCTTACATAAAGACACACACTTAAGCATTTATTTGATGATGATGATGATGATGATGAAAGCCTTTATTTGTCACTACACTTTTACATGCAGCGAAATTGGACCTCTCCGACCAT
>JBBKCR010000002.1:18391059-18402137 GCA_037577295.1 Ladigesia roloffi | reverse complement strand
TGTCAAAAACAGAAGTAAAATAGTAAATAAATATCGGTTCTGAATATCGGTTATCGGGCACATAAACATGCAAATAATTGCTATCGGTATCGGTAATAAAAAATCTAACTCGGTCGATCACTACTCATCATTCGTCATTGCATAATGAATTACATTTACTTCCAATTAATATTATTTAGTGAGAGGTTCAAACTATTTTTATTTTGATGCCAATGACAAACGAATGTGTTCATGTGTATGACTGTGAATGGTTTAACTTTCTTTTAAACAAAACTGAACACACAGATTAAACCATGAAGGTAAACTATCAGATGATTTGATGTTATAACAAATATAACTACACTGTATGGGGTGGTGGTGGTCTAGTGGGAAGGATACTTGCCTCTGGAACAAGAGTTCATGGGTTTGAAGCCTACCTTTGGCCTACTACCTCTGTGTTCCTAAACCCAACACTGAAGTTGCTCCAGGGAGACCCCATAGTTAGGGAATGGAAGTTGCTTTGGCTAAAAGTGTCTGGTAAATGTTGTAAATATGAATAAATAATATACATTAACAAAACATGACCATTAGAGCCAGACTTTAAGCTGACCAAAGACATCCACAGTAATGCTAATTTCTGTCAGCACCCTATACAGGGGGAATGTGGCCGTTGATGTGAAGGGGACGGGAGGGGATCAAGTTTGTGTTTGTGGGGGCGGGGTTTGTGTTTGTGGGGGCGGGGTTTGGGTGGCGGCAAAGTTTCTGCGTGCGTTCAAAGCCCTGTTAAATCTTGAATCTTTCTTAAAAGTATCCACTCCGCTTAATCGATAGAAAAACACACACCACAGGAAACCAACTCACCATATGCAAGTAAAATGACACGTCAATGCACAGACAGGCTGCTCCGATTTCCAGCGGTGTGTGTCCTTCTGTCGGTTTAGTGGAGTGAATTCTAGATTCAACAGTGCTAGTGAACAAATTATTTATGCTAAATGTTGGGGGCGGGTGTCCAAACGAATAATTGAAGGGAACACGTCCCCCTCTGGTTGAATGGCGACATGCCCATGACCCTATAGGATTTGTTAAAACTAATACACTTCCAGGAAGCCTAGAGTGAGGATTTCTCCCTCAAAATTGGTATCATCCACTGTGACCCAAAATGTGACTGGATAATCTAACTTGTAAGGCCTTCATCCATCTCCTGAATTCTAATCAATCAATGGCAGAGCTTACTTGGCAGTTACTAACCAGAACTAATCCATGTGAAATGAACTCTACTACAAAACTTGCAAGACAAGCATGAACTAATAGCAAAAAAGATTATTATTTTCTGAAGGCCTACAAGGCTCTGAGTGCTCCCTATTGCTAACACCCCATGCTTTTGTAACATGGCAGCAAGTGATATAAAAAGAGAGGGAAAGAGAGAGAGAGAAAAGAGACAAAGAGACCTTACGTATACTGGCAGAGCACTGGTTCTTAACCTTGAAGCCCTCAAGAAGACAGGAAGTGAGACAGCCAACTTTTCAAACTTTGCCCATTCTCTGACATGCTTACAAGCCTCTAATCCTCACCCTTGATATATCAGCACAGCCCAATCAATAAACAGTGCTCTCCTAAAAAACATATGCACTATTGATTTCTCCCCATCTCTCTAATTTGGTCAGGACTCAGAGTGCAATGGACTACCCTACTTACAGGCAGAGTACATAATGCTGTCTGCTTTGCATGTGAGCAGAGGACAATGAGGCATTCATTAATTAACATGGTATAAAACGAATGAAGACACAGAAAGAGCCATCCTGAAGTAAAATGTGGAAGCCCAATGCCTTAGAGGGGTTTATTTTCTGTCTTAGAGACTGGGCAGACCAGTGGTACATCATTTGTAGTTGCCTTGAAGCAAAAATACACCAGCAGATGCTGTGTTTAATGGGGACAAACCAATTTTTCCAATAGAATGGAATGTTATTTACCTGAGGAGGCTTTCTCATCTTCTAGGTGAAGAAATTGCAATATGTGATTTGGATTGTTTGAGTAAAGTAATGAATGAACCTTCCATTCATTACACACAAGCCATTGCTGCATGGGGTTTATTGAGGTTTCGTGTATGCCTTCTCATGAATAATGCTATCATACAGTGAATGTCACTAGGTGACTTCCCTCTGTGTGCTGCTATGTGCCATCTGTTAAACCCATCAGGCTATATGAAAGCTGTAAAAAAAAAGAATTAAATGAAAAGCTGCTAAAAATTAAAGCAGCCCTAAGGCACTTTGTGGAAGAACGATGAAAATCGCATTAAGGGTATAAAAGATGTAAAGGGGACAAACCACAAAAGCAAACTATAGCACTCGAGCCTGCTGCTGAATGTGAGCATGAATCCCCCAGACAGTGAATGCTTTACTATAGTACAGCTACTCCAGACACCCCGCGCTTAATGGCTCTATACTGTGAGGATTTCTGGCAGGAGTCGATCATAACCACCAGAGAACCAGTTTCAACAAGCCCTTTCAAGCTCTAAATCATGCCCAAGCCTATTTCTCTGTTGACTGGTGTAGAATTTCAGATGTACTGATTTGTCAAATTACATTAATTTAATTAAATCCACCCAAGGCAATAAAATACCAGGATGCTTGCAGTTTTTCTTTTAATCCAAAGCCAATAATGTTTTATTTTCCATCTGGGATTTCCATTTCCGTGGGTAATGCGGTATTGGTCCACGGACCGCACAACAAAAAAAATACTGATATATAAACGGATATTCTTAGTCAATCCTTAGTGAAAATAGATTCTGATATTAAACCAATTCCTGACGAAATATAGGTTGGGGACCACATTCTATGAGGTTTAGACTGTACTACTGAAGCCTATCCCAGCTGCTACGGGCGAAGGCAGAGAACACCCTGGACAGTCGCCAGCATGTGGCAGAGCAACACACTCAAACAAATTCACACTCACAGGCACACCTAGGGGCAATTTAGTGTGCTCAATCAACCTATCCCCCAATCACGCATGTTTTTCTTGGTGGTGGGAGGAAACCGGAGCTCCTGGAGGAAACCCACGTGGTCATGGGGAGAACATGCAAACCCCACACAGAAAGACCCACCAACAAGCTTAATTTAAGGTACATTCTTGCTTTTAACATTTGAACTGTTTGTTCTTTATCCCCATAGTCCTTGCACCATCTCAGTTAAAATACAGCCTTTAAAGTTCCATTGAATGGTCCACCGTTTTTTATTTTTGCAAACCAGTGATAAATGATTGATCCCATGACCACCAAATTTCTGTAACATCTACAGCAGCTTCTAAACAAAAGTTATTTCAAGAATTTTGCAAATACAAACAACATGGCCACAGTTGTCCACTGAAATTCAGTTCTGACAACATCAAAACTAGAAGTGAGCCAAAAGACAGCAATGCATGTGGAGCTTGATATACTCTCTTACCTGCAGGTATTTTGGGTCATTTTTAGATTTTTTAAAATGTGGCCACATGGAGGCACTATACCAGAAACATAGAAAATTGAAGGCTTATGGCTTTGGAATAAAAGTAGATGTTTTAATCATCATGAATATGCATCATGAAAAGTATTGGGCCCAAAATAGGAAGATAATAATCCTGTGTGATGGCTCATTTGTGTTTTTGGCATATTGAAATAATATTTATTCAGTTGTTTTCTGTTATATTTATTCAGTTATTTATTGTTTCCAAACAATAAATCCATTCCTCCCTCTAGCACCACCACCAAAGAACTTTGCCGTTTTATAGAGGATCCTAATTCCCTTTTAAATCATACGGTTATGATTAATTGAAATTACTCATCTATTATATTGATTTGTTTTATTAAAAAAAGGACACCATATTTTTTCAGAAATACTACTTTTATGAACTAGTCATAGACCATTCCACCATTCATATTGAAGATGTCAGTGTGTCTTTTCACTCAGTGATGGACTGATGTATTGCTCAGGGGTTTTGCCCATACAGTGGTGCTTGCGAAATTTTAAAGTGATACTGATTTGTGTTAAAAATATGCAGTTACAAAAGGTCCTAATTGAATTGATACTTTACTATACAACCTTCATGCAATGGAAGCTCTGAGTTTACAGTTACAAACTACTGTGAATAATTAAAAGTCTCATGTTCTGCCTAAAATAACCCCTTACTTCAAGTACAGTTGAAATTAGAGAGAAATATGTACATGGTATGAAAAAGGAACAAATGGTATGCAAGTGTTTGGATAACCCTTTGAGAACTGCGGAATTAATTATAAGTAAATGGAAGATGGATCATACCACCCAGGCACTGTCTAGGCGGTCCCTCAAAACTAATCAGAACAAGAAGGGGACTGCAGAAGTGTGTCATAGGGAGTCCAGCAATCACTTTAAGAGAGCTTCAGAGACACTGGAGTGAAAGCACAACAATCTCAAGAGCTCTACATACTTGCCTGTATGGGATGGTGGCTCGGAACGAAGTCATTATTGAAGGAAAAAAAACATCAAACATGTCTGAAAATTTTGGAGAAAGCATCAGCAACAACGCTGAAATGTGGAAAAGGCTTTCATGGTCATACTGGGCTAAAATCAAAAACAATATATGAGATGCACACCTAACACTGCCTATTCCTCAGCAAACACCATCCTAGTAGTGAGGTATGCGGGTGGCAACATCACGCTTTGTAGATGCGTTTTCCAGTCATCTTGTTAAAACTGATAGTGTAAAATATGGGGAAATACTGCAAGACAACATTCTTCAGTCTCCTAAAGATGGTAAAATCCACTTTTCAGCAAGACAGTGATCCCAACCACAAACCTAAAAAAAAGTAGGAGTGTTTGAATCACAAAAAGATGAGTTTTCTACAAATGGTGAAGCCAAAGATCTTAATCAAGAATCTGTGCCATTGGATAATTGCAGAACACAAATAACCTCAACATACTGGAGCAAATTTGTGCAGATGAATGGGCAACAACTGCATCAAAACAATGTGCAAATTTGCTAAAATCCTGCAGACTTAAAACGGTTACGGAAGAAAAGGTGGTTTCCAAGTACTAGTCAAAAGAGCTCCACTGGGAGATAATGAATTTTAACTTTTAGAATTTTACTATTAGAGCACACAAGTTTGAAATAAAAATACTAACACTGCCTAAAATATCCTGTGTTTTTTGTGTTGTTTGTAATCAAGTAAAAATCTGAAGAGTTCCACAGCTTGAATAATTTTTCACATACACATTTGTGCTTTGGTATGTGTCTGTCAATATTCTCATATAGTATGCTAAATGTGTTATAGAATATATTTTATAAGTTTATATCCTGGAACTTCCCAAATCTTAAACAATTAATTGAAAACAGTGAATCTCATTTTAAATATCATGATGAATGGGGATGTAGAAGATAAGCAGCTTCCTCCAGGTTGAATTAGGTTTTCTGATTATAAAGATTGAAAGGTTGAGATTGTTAAAGATTAAGAGAATTATGGACGACATTGTAATATGAATATCCAAATAATTAATATAATTAATACATTCAAAAACAGAGGTTAAGTCTGGCTGCAGATAAATGTTATTTAAATAATTAATACTGTATTGAAAATTATAGTGTACTACAATCATAGTATGTTTTAAACATAAATGTTGAATAATACAGGCCCATGCTGGACTTTATAGGCTGAGTCACATTAAAGTCACTGATATCACTAATTAGAAGAGATATTTGGGCAAACAGTTGCACTAATTTACAATATAAACCTTTCTAATTCTAATTATCCACGATGAGGGTCTAATTGCTCACCTCTGACCAATCAGATTCGCGCGTGGTCTCCTCTCCTCCAATCACAGCTCTCTACTCGTGGGCGTGCTTTTCTCTTGCGTAAACCAATGAGAATGTGTCCCTGCGACCACGTGGGTCTGTTCCGTCGAGCGACCCCGGCGTGTGTGTGTATGTATGTATGTAGGTGTGTGTCTGTGTGTGTGTGAGAGAGAGAGAGAGGGGAAGAGAGTGTGTGTTTCCTCTGGTGCTGCTGTGTTGAACTTTGTCCTGATGGAGGCTGGTGGGTTTCCAGCTCAGCCCTGAGCCCCCCACAGTGAGTACCGCCGTGTTTGTCCGGGTTCTCTGCACACGCACAGACCGGGATTATTCTGGGCTCGTGATCGGGTGAGGCGTGTTTATGTAAGGCGTTATTTGCCCCTGATTCTTTGTGTCAGGTCTGTGCAGCCCTTCCGCAGCTTGTTGTTGTGTCCGCAAGCGCGTTCACGAGCCGAGCCGCACGCGTATGCGTGAACGCGCCTGCCCGCACGCGGGCTGCAGACCCCGGAGTGCTTCGGCCCCCTTCGTTCGGGATGACAGATATTCATCCGTGTGTGTGTGTGAGAGAGAGAGAGCGAGAGTGTGTGTGAGCGAGCGAGTGTGCGTGTTGTTGTGGCCACACGATCCGCACGCTGTCATAATGCAGCTCCCCCTGCGAGGCCTGGTGTGTATGTATGTGAGTGCGTGGATGAGTGCCTGCGCATATGTGTATGAGATATTATGTATGTGTTTGTGTATGAGGCAGCGTGTGTGAGTGTATGAGTGTACATGAGTGTGTGTGTGTGTGTGTGTGTGAGTGAGAGAGAGAGAGTTAGTGTGTGAATGTGTGTATGAGTGAATGTGTGTCGCCGTGGGAGTCCGGCACATGCAGCCTCGCGCTCACGACACTGAATGTTGCAGTCCTGACGCGTGTGCTGTAATTGCAGTGGTTAAATCCACTTAACGTGCAGAGGCAGTGTTCACGTGCAGTTAAACAGCAACATTGAGACGTGGTTTAAGAACAGGATACACAGGGAGCTGAAATGCAAGATTTACATTCGCCGTAAAGGCACCCTTCACTGTGCTTAAAGAAGCGGCTGCCGAGGTAGGTGGGAGCTCCGAGTCTGGGTCATAACCCAGTTAATAAAGGGCCATTTTTGCAGTGAACTAGTATTATTTTCAGTAACCCAGGGCCTAGTGGAGTTCTGCATCTGATCCATTCTCATGATGTTCATTCTGAATTTTCCTGGTTAATATTATTATTATTATTATTATTATTATTATTATTATTATTATTATTATTATTATTATTATTATTATATTAATTATTATTATTACATTTATTTGTTTTAATTAGCAGTAGTAATATTAGTAGTTATAGTTGTGTTTAAATAATCATAATTAGTAGTAGTAGTGGTATTTTTTATTATTATAAGCAGTAGTATTAGCAGTTGTATTATTATTATCATTAGTAGTAGCAGCAGTAGAAGAAGAAATAGTAATTGTAATAAGATTATTATTATAATTATCTTTCTAATAGCTGTAGGAGTTTTATTTTTATTTATTGCTATTATTCTCCTGTATCCTCAGGTGGGTGCAATTACTCAGTAGTAAACATGCCTTTTAGAAATGCTGCTGTATTTTCCTCTGAGAAACATTAAATTAAAAGAAATTCTCATATATTACATAAAATGTCCCACATGAATTACTTATTAAAGAAAAAAAAGCAAAAACATGCATCTTGGGACTAAATGTTGGTTTACTTTGTGTCAGTGATCTCAGTCTGTTTTTGAGTCTGTTTCCTCAATGGTAGTTTGGATGTTTCTCACTGAGCCTCCTTCAGCTGACCCGTCTGCTGGAGCAACACCTGCCGAGTGCCGAGTGTGTTAACCCTGCGTGGCTGTGATGTGGGTGCTGAGTGCAGGTAAAAGACCTGTGCGGATCTCCGAGAGGGTGCAGACCCCCGTGTGAAGTCCTTGGCGGCTGAAGGCTGGCAGACTGCTGCACTGCATTACTGCACATGCCACTCAGCACAAACACCACTGCCCGGCCTCATGCTGTCTGGACAGTCTTACTCACATGTGCCCTGAGCATCGCAATCTCATATTAGGCTCTAATAAAGAAGCTACTGGGCACATCATTACTGGGCTGTCATAACTAGATTTGTTCGTAGCGGAGCAAACCAAATTTTGGAACGTGGCTTTTGCTGCATGGACTCTTTAGTATTTATCTTGTTAGTTCAAACCTCAGCTTCCGCTCTTCTCAATTTTTATTTGTTTTTTAAGTCTTGGCGTCCTTACTGACCAGGCGCTTTCACTTGTGGTTGTGTGTGTTTGACCGCAGAGGCCCCGATGTTGTCACTCAGCTCTTGTTATTACACCCTGCTGTCTCGGTTTCAGTGGACAGCTTGTGCATGAGCTGCTCAATTCACTCCTGAGACAAAGACGGCCACTATTATCTGCCTGCGGGGACGGTCTAGCTGGACGAGGTTCGTTTATGGCTTGGTTCACTTCCTGCTGTTGCATCTGTTGTGCTGTTTGTTTATATCCCGCAGAGAACGGCCGCGGGCGCAGGACAACCTGCTCTAAACGTTGGGATGCGCCAGAGCAGCCTGCGTGTGCGGTTATGGCTCATCTCTAATCCTGGCGGTTGTAAAGAGCCTGGCTTGGCCCTGTAGCCTTGGGTCTGTCAAACAGTATCACAGAGAGCTCGTTAACAGCTTGTTTGGGCTGCAGCTCCGTGGATATGTACGGCACATCAGTTAATCAGTTCTGACCGGCCGATGAGGGGGTATAATGGTGCTCGGTCAGCGTTGAGTAACCGAGGAGAGATGGAGCCCAAGGGCACACGCAAGCCACTTTCAGCACTGGCTTCTTCATTAAAGGTGGAGTTCAGGGTTGAAGGTTGAATTGAGCCAGCTATGGCTCTAGACCTCCCTGCCAAATTGGATTCGATCCCTAATGGTGCAATATCATTTTGTTTCTTGGTGCTTCTAAATGACACGAGAATCTGAAGCGACAACAATCCCACCAGGGTTATTGATCCTTCTGTGTGACTCAGGCAAGATTTTAAATCCTGTGCAAAAGGGCTCAGTGCCACATGTACTTTCTAGCCTATCATTTTCTTTATGATGTTAGTTTGTTTGTTTAAGTTAATGTCAGGCTCGAGGACGTCTTTGTCCTGTTTTGCCTTGTAATATTCAGGGTTAACATGAGCCTTTAAACTTGGTGCAGAGTAAATATTTGACAATTACCGCCGTAAAAGCTACCAGCATTATTATCGTTATGTAAAGTCCCCCGGGACCTTTGAAATAGGAGCAGCAGTAAATACAGTAACATAACGTATACCGTGATGCATGGAAATAATGAGCGCAGCGCTGGGCCGCACGCTTTAATACTTTGTTTAAGCAGCGTTACAGGCGACATCTATTATTCCCCTCAAGCTTTTATCTTTTTTTTTCTTTTCATTTTTAAACCATTATTCTCCTCTATCCAAATATTATCCTGTGTGATATTTGGCAGGTTGGAGTAAGGGGAAGGTGGGAGGAAAAACAGAAACCGTGTTTCTGAAGGCGAGTAAGAGGACGGTTGATATGAGTCTCTTCACACTTTCTCAAAAGAATTGTTGAACATGTTTAACTCCTTTTTTACTTCTGTTTAGAGCGCTGTAGCGGACAATGAGCCTCCTGAAGCAAACGGTAGCTTTGCTGTATTGTTCTTAAATGTGGCCATGAGACAAGTTTGGTGAATCATCTGAAGTGTAAATACCACCATGCACCCAGTTCACCCTGCCTCCCGCACAGGCCTCTCATGTAACCAGGAATATAAGCTATTTTCTCTTTTTTTACATAATGAAAGTCATTTACAGCTTTAAAACCCCTAGATCTGTTTATTTTGATGATCACACATTGCTGCTGACATCAAAACATTAACATTTATACACCGTTTGTAAGAGAGTGGACCTGCTCAGCAATTAACGCACCGTTAAAAAAGACTCCTTCATGAGGTTTGGATAACAGTAATAGTGGGAATACTTCAGTATTCATTCATATGTTGTTATTTAATACTCAGAATCTTTTTGTTAACCCTTTAAGCTCCACCAGAAGGCTAGAACACACTGTCAGTACCAAACAACATTTCGAGTTACAAAGTCTTATTTGCATTTGATCAGAACATCCAGAGACAATGGCAGTTAATTAACAGTGAATGTGGCAATTTTAGCTAAAGGCTAAACAAGATCACACGTCCTTTGCAATTTCATCCATTTAGTTTTGAAAGACTCAGGATAAATTAGTGAACTGTGTTAAAATAACTAGTTTTTAAACAAGGAGAAATTGCTGAATGCATTTATTGACCTGCCTCTTGTTCTGACTGTTGAACTGGATATATGTGAGCAAGCTTAGCATCCTTGGTAGCGATGGGTATCAGGAACTACTACTAAATTTGTGTCAATAACAGTGCTGCTATCAGTTTTGATGTCCGTTCATTACAGCCTAACTGGAATTTTCAAATATTTGATGCAAGATTGGATCAGTGGGAGAGACTCCATGCAAACCACCATCAGATATTTGTAGTGATTATATATTATAAAATATAATCACTCTTTATATATACAGGAAATATATACAGGAAACTCTTATTTCTCAATAAAATCTATCGGTCAACTTTTGAATATTTAACTGTTTCACGGCTTTTCATGTGACGTCTTTACAGTTTGGGCCACATTATGAGGAGTAGAATCAATAAGAATATAGTAGAAGTATCAGGGACTAATTTGGCCGTCATAGATCTGCCAAATGGAACAAACAGATATATTAGTAGTGAGTCCTTGTAGCTGTTTCCTATGAGATGCAGTAAATCTGTCAATTTGGTAGTAAACAATGAAAAAGGTCACTGAGTTGTGAATCCTGACTAAGAGGTATGTTCACCTTTTGAAATCATTTTGCTCATGATCGAGTTGGTCGGAGTTTTTTAATTGGTCAATTTAATACATCTGCTTGTCTGACCTAACCTTTCGACTAATTAACATCTTTTGGAAGTCCATCATAAACAGGATTGCATAAATGTGTAAAATTATTATCAGAATATTGGAGATTGCTACTTAATTAGGAGTTAAGTCTGAATGTTGGATAAAGTTTTGTTAAATACTTGTTTTAAGTACTTCTTTTATAAAAAGCATGGAGAATTTGAAGCCTGTAAAATGTTGTTTGAGTGTAAGGAGTGAGAGTATATGATTTATCTTGGTCTCCGCAAGTTAAAGAAGTAGACTTGGCTTTTGATGGAGGTTAAATAAGCATCTACTGCAGCCTGTGTGGAGTGATTTAA